>APFE030776593.1:150767-212887 GCA_000404065.3 Pinus taeda
ATATAATATTTGTATCCTTATGGATATATTTATATTCCAAGTCTTTTAGAGTAATTAATCCGAAGAAGGAACTCTCTTCCCTTCATTTGGTATTAGAGCAGTTTGGTCCTCTAGATTGCTTAACCGATGCATAGAGCTCGTTCTCCAATCCAGGTCTTTGACTATCAAATTAATTAACATTGTTGTCGTTGAAGCGTTTCGCTACAAGAATTTGGAGTTTCTCCATTTCACTATCAACCATTTGGCAATTCAAAATATATATATAGAGAAAAATTTCAATGCAGAAAATAAAAAAAAAAATAAAGTAAATAAAGATTTAATAAAAAAGATTTAAAATATAATTAAAATTTTGAAGGACATTTATATATTATAAAGGTTTACATATTGATAAAAGTGCATAATAAAGATAAGCGGGAATCTTTTCAAGTATATTTAAAACTTTTTACGTGGAGAAGCCCGTGGTTTTAGAAACCAATGGTAATTGCCCATGGTTTTAGAAACCAATGGTAAGTTTTACATTTTACATGGAGAACATTAACTGAGGTTTTAGAAACAACCCATGGTAGTTGCCCATGGTATTTTAAAAAGTAAAAGATATTTTGATAATATTGGAGAAAAAAGGTGTGATCTAAATAATTTTAATCGTTCAAATCTAAAGATTGTGACCGTACCAAGAGTCACGTGACATCCAAATTTTCTGAGAAAAAAACATTATTATAATTATAAAAAAGGATACCATATAAGCCTTATATAGTTACATATAAAAGGAAAAGTGGGTCTCAAAAAAGTATATATAAATTTTATATAATTATAATTTTATAATATATATAAATTATAATTATATATAAAAAAATTATTATTATATAAAATTTTTTATTAAAAGAGCGAACAAAAAAAAGAAGAAGAAGAGGAGAATATTTGAAAAATATATATAGGAGAAATAAGTGATATTTTATAATAAAAATAGCTCCAGTTGACATATTGTTTACGTAAAAACATAAAGGAAAAAGTGGAGACTAGTAATGAAAGGTTTCCTGAAACCTGTAGTACATGTGTTCGCACACTATTTAACATCAAAGGATCACTCGCAGGAAGAGACATCATAATCTATATCAGTCCTACTGAAGGAAGTAATTATGTTAGTCCTAAATGTGCTAATCAATTGGTGATTCCTGAATCAAATATAGTTGAAACAATTTTTTTTGGCAAACAATACAATATAAGCAATTTACACCTAAATATTGGAGATTATACTTTTACCTCACAATTCACTGTGCAAACCCTATCTTTTAACGATAGTGACATTGTTTTGGGATCACCATGGATGAAAACTCTAGGTTCCTTTATTCTAAATACTAAGAAAAAGTTTTTAACATTTTCTTACAAGAAGAAGAAAATAACGCTCCAAGATGTTACACTGAAACCTAATTCAGTAATTCCAGAAGATATATCGGATATTTCAAAAGTAATTTCTCATGAAGGTCAAAAAGTATTACAAAATATGCAAATTGAAATTGACAAAATCACTATTGACAAAAATGAAGAAGTTTCTCGACTTAAAAACCATAGTGAAAAATTGCTGACGCAAATTAAGATACTTAAGAAGGATAAGAAGTCATTAGAAAACCAGGTACAACAACTTATCAAGAAGGAAGCATCAAATGTAGGAATTCAAGTTGATGACAAAACAACAAATACCGATTCAGTGAATGTCACAACTCAGGAAAAAGATAAGGAAGTTGAAGAAAAGACGCGCGTGGATGTTGCAATTCAAACGATGAACATCCCCAGTGAATGTTTCATAGCAAACTCAACAACATCTTCGCTAGAAGAAAATATAAAAATTGTTGCATGCCCAGTAAGGAAAAATCAAACAAAAAAGGTTCCATATCGGCTTCCGAATCATGAGAACAGACGAATCAACCATGCTACATATTTGAACCAGTCAGAACCGAAACAACAAACTGATGTTCCAGATAATAGTGATGTAATTTCAATCCAGTCTTATGCTAACAAGTCGTTACAAAATTCCAGTGATCAAAATGCTATACAGAAGATTAATCTGGGATGGTCTGATCCCTTCTCAGTGCGACAATTTTGTTTGTCACTAAGAAGATCATATCAACTTGTATTGATGAGGATGACTATTCCAAAACATAAAGACTTTCGAAGCCGAAAAAAGAGATCAAGCCTTTTTTCATCGACAAGCTTTGAGGACAAAGCTTTTTGAGGAAGGAGGCAATGTAACGAATAAAATATATAAATAATATATAAATATAATGTAAAAGATAATAATCATAAATAATAGTTAGTTAAGCTAGTAATTAGGTTGAAGAGGCATGTCAATAGGACATGAATCTTCATGAAGAGACACTTGCTTGGTATATAAGCAAGCCTCTCGTTCTCATTTGTAAATCATACTCATTTTTACTATTCAACATATTTAATATATTATTATTATCCTTAATGGATAATTTCATATTCCAAGTCTTTTGGAGTAATTAATCTTTAGAAGGAACTTTGTTCGCTTCATACATCATTAATGGGTTCTTATGTAGCAACCTCTTCTTTTCATCCCTGGGTATCTTTTGCCTCTACTACTGGTTCTTGTGTAACAACAATGTTTTCAACAGGTTCTTGTGTATCAACTCTCGAGTCACTACCCATGGGATGCTCCATTTCAGCTGTCAGTTCTTGTGTATTGGCAGTGTCGTCAATGGGTTCTTGTGTAACAACTTCCCAGGGTTCGGTCTGAGTTTCCATAGAGATGTTGCTCGCAACACAAACTTTGTATCCAGTTTCTACTTGGTTTATGGTACATGTTGCACACGCAGGACCTCGTGCATAATCCACCCTCATTTTGTCCACTACTTCTGCCAAAGTATCCAGGCCTGGGACTCTTTCTTCTTCTCTGCTTCCTTCTAATTACTACCTTAATTTTTCATTTTCTTCTTCTAAATTTTTTATTTTAAGTAGCAAAAATTGAGTCTCATGCTTACCTGGCAGAGGGTCTTCTTCCAGATGGGGTTGTTCCCCTTCTTTCCGCTTCCTCGTGTCCTTGCTCAGTTCTTTGCTGGATGAAGGTGAAGGTTCCGATCGTGAGTTGACTTTTGCCATTTTATTTGGTATCTTTCCGCCTATCTTCTTCTCTAATGATCTTTTCTTGATCCTACCCTCTGAAGATTGACCTCGTTCTCGAGTCTCCCCTGCTTCCTTTGGGGCACCAGGGATTTCAGTTTCTTTCTACTCCTAAATTATTCCCAGCTTTTGCCTTGTTATTCTAATGCATACAATGCGATCAATTTAATAAGACCATGATTGGTGACACAAGTTTTTGGGTGTGCAACAATTTTTACAGCCACAAACATGTGCGTGATGTTTTCTAACAAGAAATATGGAAGGTTAACCAGCTGCCTATGCTGCATGTGGTTTAGCAGTGAAAAATGGTAGTTGAACACGATCATTTCCCTTCCTTCACAGGTAATGTACTTGATAATGTACAAGGCAACATCTCCCCACAGTTGAGGGAGTGACGATCTATCAATTTGCCTACCCTTCTTCTCCAATTGTTCCTCTCCTTGAAGGAATTCTGCCTTAAGAGAGGAGTCATTGTTTTTTCTACAGAACCATCTGTTCCCCACAGTCTGTAGTGATGTCACATGGGCAATCACTTCTTCTGTCACTTCTAGCTTTAACCCCTAAACTTCCATCTGGTTTTTATTTAGGTTTCGAGCGAATTCCATGCCCATCGACTCCTTTGATCTGTTGAGCCGTTCGAAAAATTTGAACCAACCTGCTTCCTTAAAGACCTGGAATGTCGTAGGGAAATTCTCTAATGCTTCAGTCGATTTGGGCTCTTATCGAACCACTGCTCCTCCCATCTCTGTCCCAGCACTCTGTAATCTTCTCTGTCTCTGAGAATTTTGGAATGAAGGTGCAATGGTTTGTTGAGGTTCATGTTAGGGCAGTGAAATAGGCAATAAAATGAGGATTTCGGATTAGGGAGGATCGTACTACACACGATATGGTTTCATTATTGGTATGAATCATGGAGATCTGGCGTTAAATGCATTTTAATTCTTAGCATGATCGAAATAAAGGGATAATGATGACAAAGTTTTAATAATGATTACCAGATTTAAATTTGAGATCATAGATTACAAAATGATTCATCCTCTCCCTCGAGTTTAATGTGACGTCCGTCTAAATATATACCATATTAATTGCCATGATTGTTAAACAGAGGGAAAAATTGATACATCTTTGTATGACGTACCTGACATGATGTGGCAAGAAAGGATTGATAACAAGGATCAATGATATAATTAATTTCAGTGATGATGTGCTAGTCGTATGATTTTCTCCCGTGACATAGCGCTGCTAAACACTCTCTCTTTTTTATATTGCAGCTAACGATTTCACTGATGTGATTGCTTATAGGTTGACAACTGTTACACATGTAACAACAAATCCAATTTCCATGCTATTTCTACAATCATTTCTTATTTACATGATTCTTTAAAATACTTGCAAAAAGAATTTACAGAGATAACAAACATATTCTAATAGAACTTGTAACAACATAGAGATAGAATATGCATGAGTTACATAATGCTATTACAGAGGAAAAAGAAATGTGTAACAACTGCCACATAGTGGTTTTCAACTTTCACAATCGGTCTTTCTGTGCCCCAGAATAGGTTTTCATAGTCATATTTTTATTTATTTATTTTTATTATTATTATTACTATTTTTTTTTCATTGTTGGGTGTAACAGCTGCCAAGAGAAGTTGGTTTTCTGATGTTACACTTATTAGAGAATTAAGAAATTGGCTGCATAGGGGAATTTTCTTCTGTCTTCATAATCTAAAGGTCAGAATCCGTGACATTGTTGATGAATGATTCCTTTGAAGCAGGTTTGTGATATCGCTGAAGACGGTGCCCATTAGAAAATAATGGTGTCCTAGCACTGTCAATGGTTACTAAATTTAGAGTCCCATTGTCAAATACCGTTCAAATTCATAAGGACCTAGCCACCTGGTGGAGAGATTCCCTTTAAAATCCTTAAATATTGAATCATATAATAGAGCCCAATCTCCCTTTTGAAATTTCTTCTTTTTAATGAATTTATCATGCCACTTAGCTCTTTGCTGTTACACAATGTCTGTTTGCTAAATGGAAACTAATCGTTTCTCATCTAGTTCATAGGATTTTTACCATACAGTAATTCGTATGGTGAGAACCATGTGGTATTCCTCCATGTAGTCCGGTATACCCACAGTGCCTCTGGAAGTTTATCAGCCCAATTTATTTGATGGCTAGCTACGATCTTGGTAAGAATTCCCTCAATAACCTTGTTGGTGCTTTCTACTTGGCCATTTTCTTGCGGATGATAAGGCGAAGTGATTCTATGATAGATTTTGTATTTTTCAACCAAGTTCTAAATCAAATGAGATGTAAACTGGGGTCCTCCATCTGTCACTATTTCTACGGGTACTCCAAAGCGGACAAAAATATCTTCAAACAAGAAGTCTGAAATAACCTACTCTATAGCTTTCATTAATGCTTTCGCCTCAACCCATTTTGTGACATAATCTATGCACACCAAAATGTAGGATTTCTACTTAGATGACATGTTAATTGGTCCTACAAAATCTAGGGCCCATTTCTCAAATGGTTCTAAGACTATTTGAGGTTGCAACGACATCTCATCTGATTGGAGTGGTTGACCCATTCTCTGGTAGTTGTCACATCCCTTCATGAATTTCTTAGCATCATGGAATATTGTGCGCCAATAGTATCCTGTTGAGAGCACCTTGTATCATGTTCTCTTATCTGCAAAGTGTCATTCGCAAGGTTCCTCATGACAAGCTCGAAGGATATCAAAAATTTTATCCTCCCTTACACAACATCTGATCTGGTGATCTGGCCCAGTGTGATGGAGATTTCCTTCTATCCATGAGTATCTAGCACTTTGTTGTACAATCCTTTTCTTTTCCCTGTAGGATAGGTGTTGGGGGAATTTTCCTGTAGCAAGATAATTAGTTATGTCTACATACCATGGTGAGTGAAATGAAATAGCAAAAAGACATTCATCTGGAAAAGAATCCTCAATAGGCATGCTTTCACTACCAACATTTAGCCTAGAAAGAAAATCAACCACCACATTATCTTTCCTAGGTTTAATAAGGATAGTTATATCAAATTCCTGTAACAACAATAACCACCATGTAATCCTACCATTAATGACTAGTTTTTTCATAAAAAAACGAATGGTGGAGTGGTCAGAGTGTACAAATACTTGATATCATGTGATGTAGTGCTGGAATTTATTGATGTCATGCACTACTGCAAGGAATTACTTCTCGGTCACTGTGTAATTGAGTTCAAATGGGGTCAAGTTTTTGCATATATAATAAATGGAATGCGGTTTCCTGGTCCTCCAACTTGCCCGAAACAACTCCAACAACAACGTTAGATGTCTCCATCGCTATATGGAACAACAGATTCTAGTTCAGACCCCCTAAAACATGAGTTGCTGATACACAATGTTTTAATTTCGCAAAGGTCTGCTCAAATTTTCCTATCCATACAAATTATTCATCTTTCATAAGTAAAGAAAATAAAGGAGATGCAATCTTTGAAATTTTTTCTATAAACCTCCTATAGTACCCTGCATGACCCAAGAAACTAAGTACCTCTTTCTATGTCTTGGGGATTGGGATTTTCAATATTACCTCTATATTAGCAGGGTCCACTTTAATCCCGTTAGTTGAAATAAGATGTCCCAACATGATCCCTTCATTCATCATCATGTGACACTTCTCAGTACTCAAAGCAACATTAGTACATTCACATCGTTCTAATACTTTTTCCAAATTAACTAATGCAGTTTCGAAGGCGTCCCCTTAAGATGTAAAGTCATGCATGAAAATTTCTAGACAATCATTCAACAAATCCGAGATAATTCCCCGTATCACCCTTTGGAAAGTTATTGGTGTGTTACAGAGTCCAAAAGGAAGAACCCTGTATGCGAAAGTTCCCCAAGGGCAGGTAAAGGTCGTTTTATCTTGGTCTTCCAGGGCAATATGTATTTGGTTGTAACCACTAAACCCATCTAAGAATGAGAAAAATTTCTTTCTAGACAGGGTATCAAGGACCTGGTCTATAAATGGCAAGGGGAAATGGTCCTTTTGAGTGGCTTTGTTAAGTTCTCTACAATCCACACAAACCCTCCATTTTCCATTCCTTTTGGGGACAATGACAAGCAAAGATACCCATTGACTATGAGAAATGAGATAAATGAAGTTGGAATTCAAAAGTTTCTATAATTCTTCTTGTACTACCTCCTCTAATGCAGGGTTCATGCATTGCTGCGGTTGTCTCACTGGATTTCAACCATCCTTCAAATAGGTTCAGTGAGTGCACAAACTAGGATGGATACCCTTCATATCTGTATAATCCCATGCAAACACTTTTTTGTACTTATGTAACAACTGTAACAACAATTTGTTCTGCTCAGTAGTCAAGTTTGGATTGACATTAAGATATTTTCTTGGTTATATTTAATAGGACTGCTATTAATACTTGGAGCGGTCTTCATTTGTTCAAGGCTCAAATCTTCTACAACATCTTCCTCCCTAGAGTCCTCAATGGAAGTGACCGAAAGTGAATTAATAATAAAACCACTCATGATATCATCTTCCGTTTCATTCTTAAAGTATTGTGCTTTCCCGACGGTGAGAAGTGGCTGTGAGTGATCTGACTCGGGTTCAAATTCATCCCACAAGGGGTTTCCTGAATCCGTATCTGGTTTTCATGGGGGATAAAGACTAAGGTTTTTTGTGGCCTAAACATCAGAAATCATCGTAGACATAGACCTACATCCTATGAAATCATCTGCAGTGGCTAGCCATGACCTTCCTAAGATTAAAGGATGCCCCCCCAAGGTTTGATTTAGTTTGTAAATGAAGGAAGTTAGTAGGATATCGCTAAGAATATACTGTAATCACTATGTCTTCTAACATCCCCTCAGGTTTGGCATGAGACCTATCTGCTAATTCCAACATTGTAGGTGTGTGTCTTAGTCTGTGTAACCCTAAGGTGATGAAGAGCTATTTCTTCATTACATTAATGGCTGCTCCTAAATCAATCAATGTATTCGTAATGGGCTTGTCATCGATGTAAACAATGAATGTAGGATTCCCTAGATCATTGTATTTGGTTAAAAGGGGTTGATCAATCATCAACTCGGATAACTTCCCATCACATGAATAGTAGCAGGGTCCTTAGGCTTCCTTCCATGTTTTTTAACGCACAGGTCCCTTACTATTTTTGCATAAATAGGCACAACTTTGATAGCCTGCAGTAGAGGAATCCATATGTGTAAGTTTCTCAACTCCCTAAGGAAATCTTATTCCATGTGTGAAGTCATACCAGTTTATGCTATCCTTTAAGGATATGGAGGTTCTTCAGTTGTTATAGTTAAATCAATTGTTACAGGTGTATCAGCTTTACTCGAACTAGCTGTTATAGGCACAACAATCCTTTCTGAATCAGTTGTTACAGGTGTGACAACAGCTTCAAAATCTGTAGGACCCCCCCTAGGTGACTCACATTCTTCTTCGATTATCATAAGGGAGAGATTTGGGTTAACCACTTTCCCTGACCAAAGATGGATTTTTTTATACTTGATAGGAGTGATACAATAAGTTTGAAAGGTAGTCGAGGGTTCAATGTTCTAGGGTGCCTTATTGTTCGGGTTAGGTTTAGGTTGCATAGGTAATTGGGGTCGTATAGAAGGTGTAGCAACAAGTGTTTGAAGAGGTGGTAGCTGTAATTGGTGTTGTACTAGTATTACAAGGGGGACTAGACCTAGGGAATTTCCTCTCCCATTCTGAGTCCAAGGATATGGTTGCAATGGAGGGCATTGGAAAGGTGATGAGAGAGACCACTAATTCCAAGGTGAAGGATATTGTGCTGGAGGAGGGGCAAACTACTGCCAAGGAAATTGTTGAACATTATATGTATTATTCCATGGATTGAAAGAAGAGAAGTATTGAGGCATACTTGGGGGCCATGGTTTCCATGGTTTCCTGGATCCAATGAAGTAGGAAGACTGAACGTCCTCGCTTGATTCCTTAAGCATGACTTTCAATATGGGAAGGTTCAAGCAATGACCTGTGGAATGATCTAGATAAAAAATGTTGCACAAGCCGATGTTGTTTACCCTAGATTCCTTCTGGGAACGCTTGTCTTTGCATATCGGGTAGAACACGACTAAATATGCATAAACCTCATCCTGTGTTTTCTTCCCTTGCGCCATCGTTATTTGAGTAGGCAGAATACTAAGAAGATCGGTTTTAAGTTTCTCGAATTTTTTTTCAATTTCCGACCTGGTCACACCACCATTTGCAGATTTCTGTATTTGGGAAGAGGCATCTTGTACCATGCTTCTCCCCTTTGACAATCCTCTAGAGCATCTCAAACAAAGCTTTATTATCTCGGAAAATAGCTCCTAAGATATGTCCCCCTTTCCTAGTAGATTAAGGGTAGCAAGGCAATCATCTCTCATTCCCCTTATGAATATGGTCTTCAATATATCTTGATCTAAGTCACTATGTTTAGATCTATGCAAATTGTAATGGAATCGCTCCATATAGTCCTCCAAGCTTTCTTCCTCCTTTTGTGTCATCCTAAATTTTTCTTCCCTCAAATCCCTGGTTCTACAATAATCCTGATACTTAGATAGGAATGTCACTTTCATGTCGCTCCACATCCGAATGGTAGCAAATCCTAATCCCATGAATCATCTCAATAATACTCCTTTAGAGTAGCAGGGAATAATTTCAGCTTTTGAGCATCTAAAATATAATCATAGCTCCTACACAGGGCTTCAAATTTAAACAAGAAGGTTTCAGGGTCTTCCACAACTATTCCTTGAAAATATGGGAGAGATGACAAAGGAATGTTTTTCATGCGAGCCTCGCTTCTGATATCACTTATTAGAAACTCAAAGGTGGTAATCGTGGCATCTGTTTTAGTGTTTTCATTATTTTTGTCCCCCATTTTTTATCGTCTTGATCCTTGCTGTGACGAGTCTTCTTCAAACCATTTTGGTGACTGTCTTATGGGTGAAGATTTGTTAATTGATAGCTCAGGATGCTTTAGGGCTAGCTGTTTCACTGCACTGCCAAAATCGGGATATTGATAAGTCAATGAATGATTTTCCATCTCAGGCTCCTAGTGTTCCCCATCAGTTTCCCCTTGACCCTCAGCCCTAAGGTCTTGATCACTAGCCTTCCACTACTACTCCTGATTTGGAAACTTAGATTTTGGAGTGGTTACACTAGTTTTAGGATGATACAGTCCAGAGATAGAGGAACTGGATGCTTCTATTCTTATTATTGGAGTAGCAAATTTTTGTGGCCCTGTTTTCCTTGCGTCCCTTTGAGAAATTGACTGTTCTTTTTCTGCTTTAGATATCAACTCATGAATAAATGTTTTCCTCCCCAAATCTGTGCTCTTCTTATTTCTTTTATGACTCGTTTTTCCTGCAATTTATTAGAGTGGTTGTACTTTGGGATTTCTATTATTCCAACACTTTACACATGGACCTACACATGGACCCTATGCATATTTATTCATTCCCTAAGTGTCTCAACTTATACAGTGGTGAGCCCACTCAAGTATATTAGAGCGATGCGCAGGTTCTTACCTCTCTGTCTTACCGCCAAACACCTGAAAAGCTAAGAACACATATAAAGAATCAAGGAATTCACATAGCCTAAGTGTCCTAGTGACCACAGTTGTGAACCCTCTTAGGTATATTGGAGCGATGCACAAGTTCTTACCTCTCGTCTTACAGGCCAACACCTGTACACTAGAAACACTCTGTTAACAAAACACACTTGGTTGATTGCATCGTCAACTGCCTTCCCCAACAACAACGCCAAAATGTCGAGTCAATTTAATCATTGTTAATTTGACTAAATTGCAACCATTAATTGTCAACGCAGGGTAGGTCTGTTTGTTTCAAAGGAGTATGCATTGTGTGTGTCGATACACGTCAGCCAAGAGTAAAAATAAAATATAGAAACAAATGTTGCTAAATTTAATTGTAGAAAGTAACACTCATGCTGAAATAAAAAATCATTCTACAGAAATGAAACCACACTTCATGTTACCAAGGAAAAATCGCGTCACACACCATACCACTAACTAAGCCGGCTGACTAAATATTATGCTCAAATCAATCTTATGTGACAACATATCAAAAATCTGTAAATAGAAATAAACCCATTTTACATACACAACGACATAAATAACTTCACACTTACTGAAAATAACAATGATTAATCTGCCACTATGCTACTGCTGCTGCTACAATCTGTGCTAAAGAGGAGGGCCCTTCCTCCCTAGCAGGGCGTAAGGATGAAATGTGAATTAGTTAAAGTCCCAACACCACGTCTGTAAAAACATCAACAAGGCTATTCTTTGTATTAAAATGGTTATGAATTACATAAGAAAAATGACGATACTATCCCCATTTACATGGAACTGAGTCCCCTTTATAAGATTTACATGCCCAAAATAAGAAATAGATAAGTCATGAGAATCGAGATTCTCATGTTGATCAATATCGAGAGAGAATATAAATCATTACAACAGGTTCTAAATACAAGGCCTATTGCTGTTACATCATTTCTCAAAATCGCAATTGCCTTGATTCCTTAGCCATCCATAGATAATACAATGTTTATGAAAACTATCTTGTAGAATAGTACCCACGGTCCTAGACAGTTGCGATGTTGTCAACATCCCTCGATGTAACAACAATTTGAGGTGTAACAACAATGCTTGAGGTGTAACATCAACTCGGGGTGTAACAACAATGGTCTGAAACAACAAGTACTCAAAACCCCTTTGTGAATTATCACACCGCTATTCATCCTTTTGTCGTGGACTTTGGAGCATCACCTGAAAGAAATAGAGCCAAAGAAATTTTTCCATATTTGCCTCGGTTAGCCATAAAAAATATATCACTTCATTCATATTTAACAAAAATGGATTCTTATAACCGAGAAAAAGATAATTATGTTATAAAGTCCACAAGTTCATAGGTGAAATGGTCAAGGATGGGGGGAAAAGGGTGTATAAAATATGCACAACACCTGCACCCAACAACTGACCATCCGTCAGGTCCAAGTATTTTGTCCTTCTAAACACTACAGAGGACCTTTTGTAATTCAACATTAGACACTGGATTCATTAAGCACCGGTTGCGTTATCGGGAATAGTGTCCACTTAGAGCTGCTAATCCCACTAAGATTGGTAGCTATCTTAGAAAAAAACAAGTTAAAACTACTTTCACTTTCCTTTATGAGAAGTAGATAAGAGGGGAATAAAGGACACCAACCTTAGTCTTGCGCTTGGTCCCTTGCTCGATTCCTCTCCTTTCTGATAGATCTTTGCCGCTTCTTCTTCGTCTACCCAGCTTCAAAGAGCACCTGTGGAATCAAAGCAACATAATACTATCGAAGAACAAAGATCTACAAACATAAGAAATACAGGACCAGAAATGTATTGGCCACACAAATGCATATATCATCAAACATACAATAATGTGGAGGAAAACTTGAATAGCTTTATTAATATCAAGAATAGCAAAGAGGATTACAACCAATTGTTCTGACCCAGCATCATCCTCCAGCAAGAAATCCCTTCTTCACCTCATGTAAAGCTTAGATCACCCAACACTATGATTTTGCACCAGGAAACCAATAGCACTTCCTTACAAGATACAAGATTCCAGCCTCTAACCTCTGGATCTCTGGGATGAGAGATCTATATATAGATATTTGCAGAGGTGTGAGTCAACTCTGGGTTTTTGATTAGTGTCATTCAACTGATAGTTCTTGGCTCAACTTGGAGATTTCATTGATCTCTTACTCATCCTTGGGCGAATTTTGAGAGGCAAGTGTCAAATGAGAAGTTTCTAGAAGATTCCTTGATCATCCACTTAGCAAACTGTCTTCGCCACTTGTCTATTCTCATCCATCGCACCCTATTGAAGGAATTTTCAGTATGCATCGCACCTCCCGTGTGTACAAGGTGAGATGCATCGCACCCTCTGCACTGGGCATTTTGTATGGTCCAGTTTTGACCAGTTCTGAGTAGTTTTCTGTGGAGAACTTCTGGGAGATGATGTAATCAGCTGACCTTGTTCTTTTAGGGTGTGAAGCAACACTTTTAGGGACTTAGGAGCCCTTGGTTTATGGACATTTATGATTGGGGTTGCAGTGCCCAAAAATTTCTATAACAGGTTGTGTTCATCACTGGTGAACCTAGGGAAAGATTGAGCCAATGATATAAATTTAGTAGTGGTCACTTGAGGAGGAGCTTTATAAATATTACTGATGTAATTTTTTCCCAACCTTGCAAGATCTACAAATTTTGAAGCTCTACCACCATCTGGATCATCCAAAGCCCATATAGTATTGTGAGATTGATAATTATTTACAAACTGCTAAAAAAAACTTCGTATTTTCATCTCTGATCTTCAACCATATTACTCTACCTTTTTGCCTCCAAGTCTCCTCCTTTTCTTCCAAAAATTGCGTTTTGGTAGCCTCTAAATGAATGATCCTATGTTTTCATTCCTCCCACAATTAAAACCCTCTCCTCCATCAGGGGATTCCAAACACTCCATCCTTTCTTCCACAAATTTAAGATCTTCCTCCTCCTAATGTATTTTAAGGGTAAACCACTCAACCATATCCAGTTTTACCTTTTTGTGATTTTTAGCAAATTGAATCACCACAAGCACATCCTTATCAGGGTTGTAAGGTATTTTGTGTTCAACAACCAAATTATGGAAATATTAATATTTTAACCATGATGCATAGAATTTGAATGTGCTTCCCGATTTATTATATCCCCCTTTCACTTGAAGGAAAATTCGATGATGGTTAGATTCACCCCCACCCCTACCCAATAATGAAAGATAGGGATCCTTTCTAATAAAGATTATGCCATAAGGAACCGATCAATCAACCTGGCTATCATCGTATCATCAATTCTCCTATTTCTCCAGGTTGGTTTATAATTCACTAGTAAAAAATGATGGTATTAGTGACTAGGTGACTAAAAAAGTTAGTCACCGAAATTATTTCAAGTGAATTACTACTAAATTTGAGCAATTTTAAGTGGACGAAATAAAAATGACTAACTTAAACGACTAATTTAGTCTAGGGATAAAATATACGACTATATAATAAGTGACCACACTAAAAGTGACTAACTTAAATGACTAATTTAATCTAGGACTAAAATATATGACTGGATAATAAGTGATAAAATTAATAATGATTAACTTAAATGACTACTATAGTCCAAGAATAAAAATATGACCAAATAACAAGTACAAAAGGTATATGAATTACTCATTTATGATAGTAATTTTTAATTATGTCACCCAGGAAATGGAAAATTGCAATTTTGATATTGAAGTGTGACATTTCACTACATGGGTGTCTGAATCCATCTGCATTATTAAAATTTAGAGACAAAGGGGTCTCTGAAACCATCTACAATTTTAAAATTATGAATACCCTTTTATCTATAAATTTTAGCACTGCAGATGGATTCAAAGACTCCCTTCTTTAAATCCATTTGCAGTGTTAAATCTAGAGACAAAGGGGTCTTTGAGTCCATCTGTAATGTTAAAATTTAGAGACCCCTTTAAGAGGGTCTCCAAATCCATTTGCAATGTTAAGTACATAAAAATAACTCAAAATGAATAAATTTTTCTAGTCATAACAAAATTTGACATAAAAATGACTCAAAATGCACATACATTATCTTGAATCCCTTATAACAAAAAATAATATCCATTGCATTGTTAATAAAAGGTGATATGAGATTATTTGGGCTACGAAATGTTTGATTTAAATCATTTACTTATAATAGTTCATGGATCTTGATGAAGAGAATTTTCATAAATCCTATGGAGTTAAGATGTTGTGCATTACCTTCATTTTGAACATATTCTAGAATATTGGCCTCGTTGAAATATCCCTGAAACATAACACATGATAAAAAATAAATGTTAGTAAAGAAACAAATTTGCATAAAAGTTTTTCTTTCTTCTATGTTATTGTTTCCTATGCTACCACCTTACAACATTTACTTTGAAAAATGTGGTGAAATTGCTAGATTTATATGTTTGATGAATAAAGTGTTTAGAGTTTATATAGACTAAATTGGTATTTCCTTCTTGGGTGATATTCTTATACAATCCAAGATGGAAGAGGAGCATGAGTGACATTTGTGTGTTGCAAGAGAAACAATTGTATGCCAAGTTGAGCAAGTGCATTTTCTATCAAAGGAAAATCCATGATTTAGTTCCCAATGTCTTATAGGAGGGCATAGCAATGGACCCATGGAAGATGAAATCCATCAAAGGTTGGCCACCACCAAAGAATATTACAAAGGTGAGATTGTTTATGGGCTTACCTAGTTGTGATGATAATTTTCAATCAATGAAATATTTATTAACCAATGCACCTATTATAAAGAATGAAGATCCAAATGAGGATATTTTGGTGTGCATAAATGCATGTAAATAAGGACTTGGTGGACCCCTTATGCAAGATAGGCATGCCATATGAAATGAAGAAAATCAAATAACATGAAAGAAATTATGCTACCCATGACTTGGAGCTTACAACTATTATCCATGCATTGAAAATGTGAAGATATTATCTCATGGGATGAAATTTTGAGTTGAAAATAGAGCATAACGGTTTGAAATACTCACATAGACAAATTAGATAGTTGGAATGCTCTAGTGAATCTGACTTTGACATCAACAACATTAAGGGAAAAGAGAATAAAGATGTTAATGCACTCAACATTAAGAGGGTACATGTAATGCATGATATAGCTATTAGCATATACAACATAGACTTAAAAAGAATAATTTTGGAAGATTAGGATCAAACTAACATTATTTACTAATTAAAGAAGGGTTACAACAAGGTAATTCACACCAAAAATTTAAAGGCTACATTCTAGAAGAGGATGGAAATATCTTGCAAAGGAACACAAGTTTATGTTCCTTATTATCACCAAAATAAGAGTTTACATTTTTCCTAATCATGGTCTTAGATGAGTGTCAAGTCATCCTATGTTTTAATGGGTAGGTGATAGGTTAGGAGTCTCATGAGTCTCATTTCCATCATTAAATAAAGTCCATTAGAATTGTCTGACACCTTATGGATCCCATATCATGTTTAAAGTTTCATGTGTCTGGTCATTTCAAAAGTTTGAATGCGCTACAAAATTTTCTAGGTGTTTTCATAGTGCAAAGCCTTGAAATTACACTACATGCGCTACGAAATCACTGAAGCAACCTTTTTTCAGCAGAAAAATTGTTTTAAGTAGTTAACTTCGAGGAGGTTTTTTGAGCAACTGAAAGCATATTTTGGAAAACTCAAAGAGGTTCTTCTTCCTAACATACCTATCTACAAAAAACCCTTTCAATTTCTTCAAATCCATTATGAGCTGGGAGAAGGTGATGACTCAAATTGCGCTATGAAACTGCTATAGGAGTAGTTTTTCTGAAATCAGAATTTTCCAGTTTACACTTGATATTAAAAGACAGTTTCTGGGCAGTAGGAAAGGTATTGAAAAAGAATCAAGAGAGGTTTTTGATTAGTACCGAGTGGTCTATAAAATCCTCCTTTAGTTTTTCAAAATACATTTTTTATGAGGAGATAAAAGCTCTGTCCCAACACCTATTTTTTAGCCAGAACAGAGCAGGGGACAATTTCCTAGTTTTCAGGGCAGATGAAGGAGAAGCTATTGAAGGCCAGCAGGAGGGTTATGGACATCACCAAGGTCGAATTTAAGGAGGAGCAGCTATCAAATATCAAATTTAATTCATAGTTTAGGTTGTTACTATCATAAAAGGAGTTGTACTCCTAATTTTATTAGGACTCTAGGACTGTTAGTTAACTGTCTCTTGTAATTAATAGTCTATTTTAGGTATGAGTAGGTGTCAGGTCAAGAAAATTCAAATTCCCCTCATGTTGGGGGAAGGAGTCCAAGATTTTAATGATGACTCTATATAAGACAAGAGGTGGAATGCATCAAGGGTTGGAAATTTTTGTAGATAAAAGCTCTGTCCCAACACCTATTTTTCAGCCAGAACAGAGCAGGGGATAGTTTCCTAGTTTTCAAGGCAGATGAAGGAGAAGCTATTGAAGGCCAACAGGAGGGTTATGGACATCACCAAGGTCGAAGTTAAGGAGGAGAAACTATCAAATATCAAATTTAATTCATAGTTTAGGTTGTTACTATCATAAAAGAAGTTGTACTCCTAATTGTATTAGGACTCTAGGACTGTTAATTAACTGTCTCTTGTGATTAATAGTCTATTTTAGGTATGAGTAGGTGTCAGATCAAGCAAATTCGAATTCCCCTCATGTTGGAGGAAGGAATCTAAGATTGTAATGATGACTCTATATAAGACAAGAGGTGGAATGCATCAAGGGTTGGAAATTTTTGAGAAAAACACTCATATTGTGTCATTGTAGAAGACTATGTTTTTATGTAATACAAAATTTGGCTTTACTACTCAGGATTCAAAAGAGAGTTCAATGCTTGGTTGTCTTATGGTTTTCCTCATTTCCTCATTTGTAGTAGTATGAATGTATGTTACTTAGAATTCATTGGCAATGCTCTAGCTTCCTTCATGCATTTGTAGACTGTGTTGCCTACATGTTCTTATGTGTTACTGATATATTGAACTCTTGATGCCCTGACTTCCATGTTAAGCTAATATTGTTATTATAATAAACATTTTCTAACTCCATAAGCCCAATGGATGTTTATCGATTGTGTTCAACCATTCATACTCCTTTACTTGTTTCATAGAGTTAGCCATCTAATTTTTTACTAAAATCTTTAACCTAGTGAGAGAGCCCTCTCAGGTTGGGGAGGCTAAGCCTCAGCCAAAAGTTGGTTTGAAAAAGTTACTCAAGGTCTTCTTGGTCAACAACCTATCAGGAGAAGGTTTTGTGATAAAATTTTGGTGCATCTGTCGGGAGTCTGAAGATTATTCATTCCCAAAATCAAGAAAGCTAAACTTCTGAAGGCAGCATGAGCTCAAGAAGTTTTCGAGGCCGCAATCTACCTTCGTGACTCCACACATAAAATAAGAAATTGGAAGCTGACTCCACTGCTAAAAGATCAATAGCTTAATGAAGTTTCAAGATGAGTGCCATTGCAAGAATGAATGCTAGGTATGCCCCTATGAATCGGTCTCATATTCCTGGTTTTCCAAATCCTATGCCAAAGGTCGATTGGTTAGATGATCTTCCAGTATTCAAAAATGAAAAGAAAGACAATGCTGCTCTTCATTTGGTTAGGTTCCATATGCATATACACAGTCTGAAGGTTCAGTTCCCTGAAGATTGTCTCATGAAGATGTTTATGACTACTTTAGAAGGAAAAGCATGGTCTTTGTATAAAGGTTGGGAAAATGGTTCAATATATTTTCTTGCTAATTTTCATGATGAATTCTATGAGATGTATAAAGATTTTCATCCTTCCTTATTGCTGGTCAAAGATTGCTGTAAACATTCTTTGAGTCTTATTCAGTATTTGGAGGATTGTTATGATGATGATGAATTTATGGATGAAGAAATTTTAGAGGCTCTTCATAACAATACATTTCAACAACTAGAAGAAAGGATAACATCCCATGACTTGCAACATAGAAATCAACAAGAGTATACCTATGAAAATCATATTACATCCTCTGAGATTGACATAGAGATGCAGCAGACTTGTCAGTCTTTGGATCATAATGAAGATGGAAATGATTACAAACACCAAGAAGAAATACTGGAAGAAATTTTTTATAACCCTCAGGCAGAGGAAAAGGTTGATCATTTCTGTAATTCCTTGCAGCAGCTTACATCAAATAATGATCATAATAATGAGGAAAATTACATTGTTTGCGGGAACCATTCAGAAAATTAGTTGGATAACGTATCAAAGAAATTTTGTGTGGCTGAGAATCAGTTGTCTAAAGATATAGAATGTTATGAGAATCATCAAACTAATCATGTCTTTTTTGACCCTATAGCTGATTACATGGAAAAGATTCGCTATTCAGATTTCTAGTTATATTTTTATATTGAAGATTAGTTACATCTCATGTTGAATCAGTTATTTCAGTATCATGTTTATTTTTTCTTCAAGCACATCCAAGAGATTCAAGTGTCAGATCAGATTAATGACTGGATTCATTGGAAGTTTCATGTTCCTTGAGCTACAAATGGAGGTTGCAGTTGACAGGGTAGGTAGGAATGTGCAAATAAGCTCAGGGTAGGTTGATTGAGCATTTTTCAATAGATATAGATTTCTTTCTTCTACAGTGATCATCAAGCTTAAGCCCGAGTTGAAGGCCCAACAGTTTGAAGAAGATGCTTGTCAAATCAAATAAAAGTATTTCTGTTTTACCAAAAAAATAGATAGCACTGGAGCTACGAGTTATTAGTGTGCCATAGGGGTACACTATCCCAAGTGGAGCCACTGTTATCACCAAAATAAGATTTTACATTTTTCCTAATCGTGGTCTTAGATGAGTGTCAAGTCATCCTATGTTTTAATGGGTAGGTGATAGGTTAGGAGTCTCATGAGTCTCATTTCCATCACTAAATAAAGTCCATCGACATTGTCTGACCCCTTATGGATCCCATATCATGTTTAAAGTTTCATGTGTCTGGTCATTTCAAAATTTTGAATGCGCTACAAAACTGTCTAGGCGTTTTCATAGCACAAAGTCCTAAAATTACACTACATGCGCTACGAAATCACTGAAGCAGCCTTTTTTCAGCAGAAAAACTGTTTTAAGTAGTCAACTTCCAAGATGTTTTTTGGGCAAATGAAAGCATATTTTGGAAAACTGAAAGAGGTTCTCCTTCCTAACATATCTATCTACAAAAACCGCTTTTAGTTTCTTCAAATTAATTATGATATGGGAGAAGTTGATGACTCAAATTGCGCTATGAAACTGTTGTAGGAGCAGTTTTTCAGAAATCAAATTTTTCCAATTTACACCTGCTATTCAAAGATAGTTTTTGGGAAGTATGAAAGGTATTGAAAAATACCAAGAGAGTTTTTTGTTTAGCACTGAGTGGTCTATAAAAGCCTCCTTCAGTTTTTCAAAATACATTTTTTATGAGGAGATAAAAGTTCTGTCCCAACACCTATTTTTCAGCCAGAACAAAGTAGGGGACAATTTCCTAGATTTCAGGGCAAATGAAGGAGAAGCTATTGAAGGCCAACAAGAGGGTTATAAACATCACCACCATCGAAGTTAAGGAGGATCATTTGTCAAATATCAAATTTAGTTCATAGTTTAGGTTGTTACTATCATAAAAGGAGTTGTACTCCTAATTGTATTAGGACTCTAGGACTGTTAGTTAACTGTCTCTTGTAATTAGTAGTATGTTTTAGGTATGAGTAGGTGTCAGGTCAAGCAGATTCGAATTCCCCTCATGTTGGAGGAAGGAATACAAGATTGTAATGATGACTCTATATAAGACAAGAGGTGGAATGCATCAGGGTTTGGAAATTTTTGAGAAAAACACTCATATTGTGTCATTGTAGAAGACTGTGTTTTTATGTAATACAGTGTTTGGCTTTACTACTCAGGATTCAGAAGAGAGTTCAATGCTTGATTGTCTTATGGTTTTCCTCATTTCCTCATTTGCAGTGGTATGAATGTATGTTACTTAGAACTCATTGGCAATGCTTTAACTTCCTTCATGCATTTGTAGACTGTGTTTCCTACATGTTCTTATGTGTTACTGATATATTGAACTCTTGATGCCCTGACTTCCATGTTAAGCTAATATTGTTGTGATACTAAACATTTTCTGACTCCATACACCCAATGGATGTTTATTGATTATGTTCAACCATTCATCCTCCTTTACTTGTTTCATAGAGTTAGCCATCTAATCTTTTACTAAAATCTTTAACCTAGTGAGAGAGCCCTCTCAGGTTGGGGAGGCTAAGCCTCAGCCAAAATTTGGTTTGAAAAAGTTACTCAAAGTCTTCCTGGTCAGCAGCCTATTAGGAGAAGGTTTTGTGATAACATTCCTAATTCTCAAGAATTGAGAAATTTAATGATAAGAGAAATGTGTAATGCATCATATGTTGGACACTAGGGTACCAAAAACTATTGTAGCTATAATAATTCAGTATTTTTGACTTAGTATGAAAAAACATGTGGTTGATTACATAGACAAATGCATGTAATGTTATAGGGTAAAGGCTAAACATGGATATCCAAAATGATTTCTATATTCATTGTGCATTCCTAAATGCAAATGACAGGTTGTTACCATAAATTTCATCACTAAGCTACCAAGGATAACAAGGTGAGATGATACCATCACGGTAGTGATGGAAAAGCTTATGAAAGGCACACATATTATTTCAATTAAGTTGATTGATAAGGAATAATGTATTGTGGAAATCTATATAAAAAGGAAATTGGAAAGTTATATTTTGAGTTGGGATAACCTAGAAAACAAAGTGATCGTTGGGCTATATATTATAAAATATATGTAAGAACATATGTTAAAGATAAGTAAAAATATAAAGGATACATAAGATAGGGAGAAAGTTGCGCAAACAAAGGAAAAATGCATAGATAATTTAGATTGGTTGGGCATGTGTTTTTCAAAGTGAAGGCTAAAAAGAGCTCACTAAAATTGGGAAGCTACCGAGAATCAGTAGCACGACATTGTGGGCCATTTGAAATCCTAGATAGGATAAGGTTGGTTATATACATTCTTGCACTACTTGCATCAATGAATATTCATAAAAGTGTTTCATGTATCTTTATTGGAAAGGTATATCACCCGATGCAATGAGTGCTAAGTGGACTATTCAAAAATCATGAGAAGTTAGTTAGTTATGACTACCTCTCATGGAAATGGTCATAGATGAATGACTTACTTAACGCAATTGAATCCAAAAAAAAATATCTAATATAATGCACTGCGGAAACCCCCAATACTTAATTCAAAAGAGTGAAGGGATCTCTACTTGAATGGTTCATGAGGCATAATACTTTCTAAGGTTTTGCAAATGGGGTAGCAAGCTAAGTGGGCTTGATTGTGGGGAAAACTCCATAGTTAAGCGCACTTGATTCAGAGGCGATCTGGGATGGGTGACATCCTAGGTAGTCCTGGTTACCGGGTGCAAGGCTTGGAAGCAATGATTGACACTATGTGATTTATTTCACTAGTTTCAATCCCACTTATTCACCCTTGTGAGCATCACCCGATGCAATGAGTACTAAATGGAATATTAAAAAATCATGAGAAATTAGTCAGTTATGAATACCTATCATGGAAATGGTCATAGATGAATGACTTAACACATTTGAATCCCCAAAAAAATATCTAATATAATGCACTATGGAAACCCCCAATACTTAATTCAAAAGAGTGAAGGGAACTCTACTCGAATGGTTCATGAGGCACAATACTTTCTAAGGTTTTGAAAATGGGGTAGCAAGCTAAGTGGGCTTGATTGTGGGGAAAACTCCACAGTTAAGCGCGCTTGAGCCAGAGGCGATCTGGGATGGGTGGCCTCTTGGGATATCTCGGTTACTGGGTGCAAACCCCAGAAGTGATGATTGACGCTATGTGATTTATTTCACTAGTTTCAATCCCACTTCTTCACCCTTGTGAGCATCACCCGATGCAATTATTGCTAAGTAGAATATTCAAAAATCATGAGAAATTAGTTAGTTATGACTACCTCTCATGGAAATGGTCACAGATGAATGACTTAATTAACAAAATTGAATCCCAAAAAAAAATCTAATATAAGGCACTGCGGAAACCCCCAATAATTAATTTAAAAGAGTGAAGGGAACTCTACTTAAATGGTTCATGAGGCACAATACTTGCTAAGGTTCTGAAAATGGGGTAGCAAGCTAAGTGGGCTTGATTGTGAGGAAAACTCCACAATTAAGTGTGCTTGAGCCAGAGGCGATCTCAGATGGGTGACCTCTTGGGAAGTCCTGGTTACCGGGTGCAAGCCCCATAAGTGATGATTAACGCTATGTGATTTATTTCACTAGTTTCAATCCCACTTCTTCACCCTTGTGAACATCACTTGATGCAATGAGTGCTAAGTGGACTATTCAAAAATCATGAGAAATTAGTCAGTTATGACTACCTCTCATGGAAATGGTCATAGATGAATGAATTACTTAACGCAATTCAATCCAAAAAATAAAAATAAAAAAATATCTAAGTATATACCTATTAATCCTAACCTTGTGGTTGATTAGACTATGGTCTAGGTGGAGTACAAAGGGGACTTTTGGGTGGAGCTAATATGCATCTTAGACTTAAAATTAGAAGTGTTCTTGTGCAAAGCCATTATCTTGGTAAAGGTCAGTGGACCTATTACAATCCTGGAGATACCACATGGGAGCATGAAGAGGCTATGTGGGAGGACTACCCATAGATTTTTTCATATTTTGAGGAAATATGAATGCACATTTGTGCATAAATGACTAAGACACCATTTTTTATAGCTAGGATTACTAAATTCCATAGCTTGGATATTTCATGTCCAACGAGTAGTTGAGCCCTCAAAGGTGAGTGGGATAACCTATAGGACTGTGATGGAGAGAAGGGAGTACTCTTCCTTGGATTATGTAGGTTTAGGAGAGTGAGAGTTGGGAATTTGGAATTTCTATAGGATTTACTAAATTGTCGCATTATAGAGTGCTAAGATGTAAAAAAAAAATTATGTATCTACATGTAAACCTATATGGTGATGTGCACCAAATATAGTGAAAAAATGTAGGGGGAGGAAAATGTAACACTCCGATTTTGATCACTAGATTAGAAATGTTTTTAAATATGATGAATGTGTAAATGCCAAGATATATAATATGTAAAAATCTAGCCAAATATTGATAACATTATTGGATTTCAATGGTTTCATTATGTAAGGTGACCAATGTGCGAAACTCACAATAGTCGGGAGGAGACACCAAATTTTTTTATCCATGTTAAGGGTTGGTGTGGTCTAGACATAGTGTGATTGTCAAGTGATTTTGATGGCTTAGATGCCCTAGGTTATGGTTTCTTATATCACATGCTAGTCCCACAAGTCATGGACACAATATCAAACAAAAAATTATATGTAAACATCTATATTGAAAATAATAATATAAAATACATCACCGGTTATAAAATGGATAAGAACATATTCATGGAGGACCTATCATTACATAAATGAGGGGGATAAAAATGGGTCCAAGTGTAAATCGCACATGCCTAAAATCCCTTGTATTAGCATAAGTTAATTGTGATTACCATATAATCTCCATTTGACTTGTTAAAACCAGTCATTGAATGCATTTTTGAGGTTGGTAGAAGAGTCATACCAATTAGTTATTGAAGCATGGGCTAAGTACTCACATGAGGGGAGTGATTTTATTGAATTAATGTAATAGGTGGGTGAGAGAGTCATCTAACCTAGATGTGAGAACATGTTATGAGTAAAATTGTGTTTTGAATCGCCCGAGTCAAAACATGCGTAAGAAAAGGAATTTGAGTAAAGGAGATAGCTAACTTTCAAAAAGCAAGAGGACAAAAAAATAGAGGTTTTGTGCTACAAGAGGAGAAAATACAATTTGTGTTGAAAACCAATCTCTAGTGTTGATATTTATGATAAGAACTAGCTTTGCATTTTTGCGTGGGGTTCTCATTTAGAAATCACTCAAGTGCTTCTGTAAAGGTTGTTGTAAGTGCTCCACTGGTAGTTAGATTTCCTAAATCCCGTAACTAAGAGATTCCTTACCAATCTACGTTAGAGCCCTAGAGGGGATGGAGATTGTCTAAGGGACTATGATACATAGAAATAAATATCATCCTTAGATTGTGAGATATTATGGGAAAGAGAGCTGGCTAGTAGGAATTATTGTAAAGGTGCCATCACTCTTAATTTACTAGGTATTGGCCTCTTAGTGTTGACTATAGACATCTATAGGAGCATTCTCACCTTTGTGGAATCGTAGCCCTACATTAGGCGTGGCCTATTATAGAAAGAATTAGTCCAAAAATAAATATCATTGGATGGAATATTTGACATTTGTAGCTAGTTGTGTAAAACATTTATAAGGATAAATATTCCAATCACTCTATAATTTGACATGTAAATGTTATGCTTGAATGTTATGTCCAATTTATGTTGTGCATGTTTAAATTTTGTTGTGTCGATTAATTCATCTACATTATTGAATTTTAAAATCATCGAAAATCACATGAGCTTATATGTTAGACAACATACATTCATTTATTGCAAAATGGTATTAAAGTTGGATTTATGGTAACATGCCTTAGACTAAGGGTCTTGGTATGCCACTCGTCGTCTTATTGGTATGTTGTCAAAGCTTAGGAGATTTTCAAGTAGAAGAATAAGTGTGATGATGTTTGATGATACTTATCTCAAGCATCCACAAAGAAATGCAAAAAAAAATGCCCAAAGAATAGAGAAAGTAAATCATAAATGAATCCAAATAAAAATTATTGGTTCTTATTCATTTGGCAATGGATTTATAGTTTTACAAAGAGATCATCAATTGAAGAGTGAATCCTTAAATTTGGCATGAATACAAATTAAAGGCTAGAAGAAACAACAAAATATGCAACTAACTAACAAACTAGCATTTAAGATCTAGAAAGGGATCCTTCATGGGAGGTGAACTACTAGTGATGATGCTCCTTGGCGATTATGGCATAATGTGTCACATTAAGTCTTCCTAGATTAGATGGACATTTACCCCACTTTCTTCTCAATTTAGTGATGGAGCTATGTATGTGAAATTGCTACTAGATAAGTTATCACTAAACTTGCGAGTACTACTAAAAATGATATGATGAGAAAGGTTACAATGATGTGCACTAGCATATGAATCAAACCCTACTCAATGTGCAAATGCAAAAAACTATGCTATGAAAATAAAATGAAACATATGTTGTTGTTGTAAGCTACCAAACACTACTAACATTATAGTGTGCCCATTAGTAAATTCTAATATATAAAATGAAACAAAGATCTTATCCAAAATGTATAAACTCATTGTATCAAATATCTCACTATTACATCTCAAATATTTAAGCTCTTAGAAACTTTTGACTCCCAAAATGTTCAACACTCGTACTTTTTTGACATTCCACAATGGAGATTTATTTATTTATTTTCCACACCATTTTAAAAAAAATGTCCAAAAGAAAACAAATGTTGAAAATCTTCAAATAAATTTAAAACAAATTTCTCAAAATTGAGAGCCTTCAAATATATCTATCCATCCCATAATTTAACACATATTGCTCAAAATTAGTCGCGTTGTTAAACATATTTTACCATGATCTAATTCCCACCAAAAAAACAAAGGCCAGAACAATAGTTTGACACAGTAATATCGATCTCCAATATTGGCTGCTAATATATGGAAATAGTGGATTGATCTTTAAGATATCTAGATTGATTCCCATTCTTCAAATTGATTGAACTCGGATGTCTTAGTTGCAGATTTGTTCTACGTTTTCACAGGAAATGCAACAGTGATTCACTGATAGTCAGGGTTTCAGGGTCGAATTTCAATACGATGAGGGATCAGCGAATGGAGGAGAACCTCTTCAATAGCTTGCCCCACAAAAAATTGATTTGTTCAGTGCCTATTTTCATGAATAAATAGTGAAAGAAAGATTGGCGGAAGATCAAGTGAAGTGGCTGACATATATAACCCTAAATAATGGTTTATTTCTCTCTTATTTGATTTGATAGAGTCAGCAAAAACATAAATAATTATTCTGACTATTCCCATGATAGAGAAGAGGACACGGTTAATGGATATTTATCGACATAAATCTAGATATTAGTGTCACAGATGAATAATTGGAGGTGCTGGATCGATTTCCATGGCACAAATCTAATCTGGAGGTGTCGGGATCAATTTCCATGACACAAATCTACTAGGTAACTAATTCCTTCTACTCCACTGCTCTGTTCGTGCCCTTGGACGGACCCTTTGGTAAGTTCATAAACTTCGAGGCATTTTCTTTTGGAATTTACGTTGATTTGATTCTTCTGCAGTAACACAAGTTTGGGTGTGGTTAGTTTTTATCAATAAAAATGGTTTTTAATCAATAAAAATGGTTTTTTATCTCCAAGGCTACGTGGTACCTTTAGAAAGGAAGTGAGCTACGATAGGTGATGGTTGAATTATCTAGGTCTTGGTGGTAAGGTTCAAGTTCCTCGGGCCAAGTTGGAATTGAAGGTGTAGGTCTCATTGGTCTACTAGGTTCTTTCTACTAGGTTCTTTCTACTAGGTCGTGGTTATCAAATCTCATTACTTGGAGGGTGCAAGTTCCCTACTTTTGCTATTTGATTTATTTGGGTCAATGTGTAAAGTGATATGCGCTGTTGTAGTTTAGAATAGACTCTTCCAATCATCCAAGCTAACGTCAATGGCCATAAATCTCAATCTGCACCGAAATTTGGAACCCTGGTCATGGGCCATAAGACATCAAGGGATGTTTTTTATACTACTCGATTTCTATCTTTATATGTATCCTCGTCCGCCTCTGCTGCCCTTATATCCATTTTTAACTCCGCTTCTTGGAAAAGGGTATACAAGATATTTTATTGGTTCATCTGCTTATGGGACTTCACCTGGAATGGTATCCACTACCTCTACATCTATTGGATCAACAACTTTCATTCGGTCAGTAAGATCTACTGCATTTGGAACCAGGCGAAGGGAAGATGGTACAAAAACTTGATCTGCAACTGGTGGGACCACCGCTCAAACGAAAACTGGTAGATTTCTTTGGTGGAACCACTGAAACCACTTCTACTATCACCACCTCCTCTTCTGCTTTAAAAGCTTCCATCTATGCCTTTGTCAATGCCTATGTGGGGAATCAATATCCATTTGCAACAGGGAAATGAACTAAATCTAAATATCAATCTGGATGTCGACTTCATATATCTATGCCTTTGTCAACATCTATGCGGGGTATCAATATCGATTTGCAATATGGGAACAAAATAAATCTAAATATCAATTTGGTTGTTAGCTTCTTATATTAATGGAACTTTATAACTTTATAAAGCCCTTCTCCCGCCTTCTGACGCCCCGACGTTTCTTTCCCTTTTGGATATCCAAAATATTATTTGTTTTTTAAGAAAAAATTCCTGGTATATTTGTATATAAGAGGGGTTCTCATTTAGAAATCACTCAAGTGCTTCTGTAAAGGTTGTTGTAAGTGTTCCACTAGTAGTTAGATTTCCTAAATCCCATAACTAAGAGATTCCTTACAAATATATTTTATAGCCCTAGTGGGGATTGATATTGTCTAAGGTACTATGATACATAGAAATAAATATCATCCTTAGATTGTGAAATATGATGGGAAAGAGAGTTGACTAGCAGGAATTATTGTAGGGATCGCATCACTCTTAATTTACTAGGTATTGGTCTCTTAGTGTTGACTATAGACATCCATAGGAGCATGCTCACCTTTGTGGAATCATAGCCTTAGATTAGTTGTGGCCTATTGTAGAGAAAAATAGTCCAAAATTAACTATGGTTGGATGGAATATTTGACATTTTTAGCTAGTTGCGTAAAATATTTATAAGGATAAATATTCCAATCACTCTATTATTTAATATGTAAATGTGATGTAAATGTTATGCTTGAATGTTATGTCCAATTTATGTTGTGTACATTTAAATGTTTTTGTGCATGATTAATTCATCTACATTCTTGAATTTTAAAATCATCGACAATCACATGAGCCTATATGTCAGACAACACACATTCATTTCTTTCAAAATGGTATGAAAGTTGGATTTATGGTAACATGCCTTAGACTAAGGGTCTAGGTATGTCACTCATAATCTTATTGGTATGTTGTCAAAACCTAGAAAATGTTCAAGTAGAAGAATAAGTGTGATGAGGTTTGATGATATTTATCTCAAGCATCCACAAAGAAATGCACAAAAAATGCCGAGAGAATAGAGAAAGTAAATCATAAATGAATCCCAAAGAAAAATTATTGGTTCTTATTCATTTGGCAATGGAATTTTTTATATTTATACAAAGAGATCATCAATTGAAGAGTGAATCCTTAAATTTGGCATGCATACAAACTAAAGGCTAGAAGAAACAACAAAATATGCAACTAAATAACAAACTAGCATTTAAGATCTAGAAAGGGATCCTTCATGGGAGGTGAACTATTAGTGATAATGCTCCTTGGCAATCATGGCCTAATGTGTCACATTAAGTCCTCCTAGCTTAGATGGATATTTGAAAAT
Organism: Pinus taeda; assembly: GCA_000404065.3. Taxonomy (NCBI): domain Eukaryota; kingdom Viridiplantae; phylum Streptophyta; class Pinopsida; order Pinales; family Pinaceae; genus Pinus; species Pinus taeda. Next base: position 180,214 of record APFE030776593.1, read on the forward strand.
CATGTACTGAAACAATTTTTGTGGGACTTGTAGTTCAATACTACTGTAATCCATTAGGAAAGTCTTCTGCAACATTTATAATGAAGTGTTGAATTCATGTGTTGTGAATATTGGTGCTAAAGTTGGATATGTTTTGTGTAATTAGGATGGAGTCATTATGCAAACAATAGGTGCAACTCTCTCATCTGGTGGGGAAGGTATATCAAGGCGCCTCCCTAATCGCATTTCTCTGATGATGACCCTCAAGTAGGTATGGTGTTATTTCTTGTGTTGTTCATGAAATAATCAATGACCCACATTGTCACCTGCCAAAAAAGTATAGTGCATTATTTTTGATAAAAGAAGTACCCTCACAAAAGGAAAACCCTTTGCTACTAGTGCTAAAGTTCTATCATATATGGAACTGGGAGAATTTCTCAAAATAGTTGCTCCTTGGTGTAATGTTTAACAATAGAATCTTAACCTCAAACATGCAATTATGACTTTATTGCAATATTCTAACTTCCTTTTCCCATTCTAAAACTGAAGGTACTACTAAATTGCCACCAATTATAGTCATGAATCCATAGTCATTGTCAATAGCATTGAAGCGCTAGAAACATGCGATATTTTTCAAGAATTAAATGCTAGATTTAATCCTGACCATTTACACAACTAATCCAACAATCCTCAGACTTCCTAGAGCATTGAGTTATGGTTCACTCTACAATTTCAGTGGTTTTCAAATAGAGGTTGGATATAAAATTATTCCCAAGCTAGCAAAAACTATGCCACTCTTCCACATGCAATAGAAGTTAAGATCTAAAATGTTGTGTTTTTTTTTTTTTTTTTTTTTTTTTCCACTATGGTTGTTACACACCATTTTGTCATTGTCCCTGTACTCCCTGTCCATGATCCTGGAGTACCTCCATAGTGAACCCTACATTCTTTCCCATCATGAAGAAACTCCCAGTATGTCCCTCTTCATGAGCAGAATAATTCCCCTTGGCATCATTTCCCAAGAATCTTCCTTTTACCCCAGTTTACAAGACCGATGCTACTGACCAGTTTCCTCCTCGCGTTGATTCGCAGAGATTAAAACTAGCACTAGCGCTGTACAGAGCGACTGAGCCCTTTTCCAGTAGTGCCGATCCTCTTTTGTAAAGTTTTTTAAATATGGAGTTGAAGCTTCAAGGTCTAGAAGCTTCATAACAAAAGTCTTGTAGATGGTTGGGCTGGATGGAGCCGAGGAAGTCAGTTTGGGATCCTTTCCCCTATTAGGATGGAACAAACCCAACAGATAAGGCCTTCTCCCATGATGAGAGGAACCATCTCCCCTCCATCCAAGCTATATAAACCTCTCTTTTCCCGAGCTAAACTAGTTTTGGAGTGAGTTTGAATGATCAACAAGACATCTATAGCTTGTAGCTTTCTAGTGTATGTTTGAGGGAGAATAGTTGTGTTTGGTTTGGTTTGAGATTAAAGGGAAGAGGCCTTAAAACTTCCATTGTTGGGGCTACCCATGAGATGCTAGCAAAAGTGTGGGAACTCGGATACATCGGAGGAGACTAGCAATGTGAAGGCATTGGTTGTAATTTCTTTTTGAATTTATATCAATACAACTATTGATTGATTTCCTACATGAAGTTTTATCTTACACCTTTATGGATTAATGTTCCTTGACCTGTTAAGTAGGATGAATACAATTTGTATGCTTTCACGATTGTTGTTTGCTTGTTTCAGGTATTCGAATGAAGGAAATGAAAGATAGCTGGAGTAGGGAAGCATGATCATCACCAAGCGGAATAGAGTTCTAAGAGGTAGGCCCTTTTATTTGATTCTAGATTAAGGAGATTTTCCATAGATTGTTTGTTTGTGGCTAGACCCGCTCCCTCAGGCTAGAGGAATTTTTTGTGTCCGCACTGAGAATTTACTTGCACCACAAATTGGTGGCCATATTGGGGAGCCAATCCTTCAATTTGATTGATTGTCATTTTATGGTTTTTTGTGAACTTTTCTAATATCACCATTTCCCTTTAGTGTTATCTTCTTTGCTCGGTTTATTGCTCTAAGCCTGAAATTTACAGTGGCAAGTCTTTTTATTTTTTTCCTTGAATCATTGGTCAGCGTGTTTATTTTTATGACAGTTGTGCTGATCACTGCGAGTTTCTCAAAAAAAGTCACGCTGACCCCCTTCTGGCACTTGTTGTTAGTTAGGAAATCACATCGATTCCTATAGGTGAAGATCAGGGTTTCCTCTAGATCATAACCAGTGTGTCTTTCCCTTCTGATTTCTGTCTCTCAGCTTGTTTTGACTGTGTTCTCCCTAGATGGAAAGCTCTTTTAGCTTGGCTTATATGCTTGTTTGGTTTGCATTTTCTGCGCTTGGTTTCTTGAGTTCTTGTACGGTTTGTAACATTAGGGAATCTAGGTCGTCATCCATTCACTTGTTTATGTGCTCAGAAAGTCAAGTCGATAGTCAAGTTACTCCTTGCATTTCATTTGTTAGTCCTTTTTAGTCATTTTGTTGCTTTGATTTCCATTTAACAAGTTTGAAAAGTTTCATTTTTTGCTTGAGCGTCTCTTTTAGGGCATAGATCACATTTCTCATCTTGTTTTTGGTTGAGTCTTTGCATCATTAGTTTGAAAGGAATTCTCTTTTTTGCTTTGCATTTTCTTGAGGTTGATTGTATTGGGAATGTTTCATTGAAGTGTTGGTGAAAGATTCGTTTTCTCTTTTCATTTAAAAATACATAATTCTAGTTTGCTGAATCAATATGTTACATTAGTTAGTATCATTGAAGACTAGAGTTGCATTGAAATTTGCTCTGGAAAAGAAATGAATTCTATTTACTAGTGAAAGGACTACTTGAAGTGCGTTTGATAGGAAATATAGGAATTGGAAAGAGTTTTTCATCATTTTGTTTTCAAAAAGCGAAATAGTGAAAGGGTCATTTTGCTTTCAATTGCTTGTTTGTTGCATTGATTATGTTTTCTACTCTCATTAGTATAAACAATTCAACGAATTGAAAGGGTCTTGTCTCATTTAGCTGTATATAGGATTTTTTTCGAGTCGCATCGATAAGGCCTGAAAACCGAGACATAATTTCAAGATAAACTCTAAAATGTATTCAATTAACCTAAGGTGCATTTGAAACCTAATGATCACATTTAGAAGGTCTAGGCTAGATACATGTTCCGGTGTCTTTAAACCTAGTAGCCGTCGTTCGCTTCGGCACTAGACATCGCTAGTACGAACTTGTGCTCCACGTACTATCGCGCATATAAAGAGATACCCCACTAGGTTGCAATCCTTTATCCTCAGGAAGCTGAGTCTGCCGCCTTGTAAACATGATACACCAAACACAACATTCAGGGAGATTTCCTGCCCGTAATTCTCGGTTTGCTGGGAGGTATTTTTCAGTTCATGGTTACTTGTTAATCCTTTTTACCTAGATCATCCTGAGTAGTCATTTTGATCTTTTTGACTCCCTAAATATAAAAGATCATCTGAGCGCTTGTCCTTTCGAGCTTGTTTCAAATCGAAAGTGATAGAGTCACCTTTTCTTCTTTCTCAACTCTTAAAACATGAAAGAGCACCAGTTTGTTTTTGTGTCTTAAAAATTGTTGCCCATGATCATATAACATTCCTGTTAGTCTTTTTCTACACCACATCGTGAGTATACCTTTAGATACATTTTAAGGCCTTGGAATCAATCTCTCTCTTCTAGTTAATTGAGACAAAATCATCGTGACTAAACTAGTCAGTTTGCCTAGTTCCTCTTCCCCTCCTCTGTCTGAAAGATCGTTTGAGGAGCCTTTTCTTGAATTGCCGCAGTCGCTTGAGGACCAAGGTGTTAGACTTGGAATTGTTCTGAGCATTCAATCTTTGTCATCTCATCCTCCTCCCTCAGATACTGGGTCACTTTCTGACATTAGTCTGGAATCTCCGGATAATCCTATCCAGACACCCGAGAGTCCGCCGAATTCTGAAGGTCATCTCAGTCTCCAATACTGCTCCCAATGATTCCTCTTGCAATTCATCAGGCTCTGGTAAGACCTCAGAGGTTCACACTGTCTAGCCTACCGCCGCAGACAAATCCTCTAAATGTAAGAAGAAAGGCAAAGGCAAGGGTAAAGCTGATGCCTCGAAACAGGGCCCTCCTAAGTCATATATTGGTGATACTCCCCAATGGAAGCCCAAATATCCATGCCTCATATGTGATGAGGATAACTATGCTAAGGATTGTCTTAGACGATCCGAAGTTAGTCATTTGGTCAAAAGGACCCCAGTTGTCCTGAAAGAGCCCTTTCCTTCCCAGCAAACCCAAATGGTAGACCAACCTCAGTCATCCACTTCCAGAGGTTCACAAATGTTCATGATGAGTACACCGATTAACGTGGTTACCAGGTCAACAGATTATCAAACTCCTACCCTGACAACAGGGAAAGAGAAAGAAGGTACCCCTTCTTCTTCTGCCCCATCCAGTTCTGGTCGTCTCCATATAGAGCGACCTAACCATGATTCTGCCATTTGACCACCTTCTCGAGGTGTGATACGAAAGTCCTCATACAATCCCAACGCTAGAGCCACTTAACATTATATCATTGTTGAAGATTTGGCTCAAGTGCCATCAACTATGTCTTCTCTCAAGGTCGTTCAAAGTTGTCCTTCTCAGCGGAAATAATTATTTTCAACTACTGGGGGTGTTGATCCAGTTGACTCTAATCTCATTTATTTTGACCTGGAAAACCATGTTCCGTTTTTACCTCATTAGATTTCCTTTCTCATTCAGTTGATCATAAATGAGAAAACCATTCATAGGACTGTCATTGATGAAGGTGCTTCTACCTACATCATGTCTGTCGCTTGTTGCAAGGAAATTGGTTCTCCTACTCTGAATTAGTCCCCTAACACTTCGGAAGCTTTTGACGGATGTGATTTTTGACCATTTGGTGTCCTTCCCAACCTTGCCATTACTTTGGAGGGAAAGACAATACATGTTGAAGTAGAAATTATTGACGCTAATGTTAACTACAATATTCTACTCGGACGGAGTTGGACCCATGACATGCATGCTGTAGCCTCCTCCCTTTTCCATGTGATTCATTTTCCTTATCAAGGTAAGATAGTCACAGTCGACCAACTATCCTTCTTTTCCTCTTCCTCCTCGGATGGCAATGTTCCGTATGTAAAGCACACCGGTGCTCCTTATGAGAGTGTGGGGGAAAGAATCTTTAAAGATCTTGCCTTAATGGGTATTTTTGCATTTCCACCTCCTCATGTTGCCTATATCAACATGATTTTGGTCAAGTCTGATCCTTGGGTCATTCCCTCACCGGATCTTGTTGATACATGGAGCAAGGTTATGCCATTAAGTCCTGCCAAAATTAATTATGTGGAAATTGTTTCGGCTTAGCCTTTGGTATCCTCTGATCATCCTGTTTCAAGAACATCTCTCGATGCATATTCTCAATCCCCATGGCTTGGATCTTCGGAATCTACCAATCCCTTAGCCGAGACTTTTCTTTCTGACGAGAGTATCATGGAAGTAATGTCTCTAGAGGAAGTACCTTGGAATGACACTCATCATCATTCCTCGTTCTTACCTGGCTCAACGGTCATGTCTATTTGTCTCAAGAAGTTCTCTTCTCAGTTCCTAACCATACCACTTCAGGTGTCGATCATGACTCATGAAATTTGGTCAAAAGGGAACACGGGTAGCATTCCCCAAATGATACCAATTGATATTTATATCAAGCATGGTGTCGTTGAAAATGTTTATATTGGGGTAACTTGTTCTCTAGAAGAGATCAAGCTCTATACTCATCTGTTCCAAGAGTTTTGGGATGTTTTTGCATGGTCATATGAAGAAATGCTCGGCATTGACCCAAGTATAGTCGTGCACGAGATTCCAACTTATCCTCATGTGAAGCCTGTTTGCCAATGGCTTCATCCAGTGCACCCTAGAAAAGTGGCCGCCATCAAGGGTGAAGTTGAAAAACTTCTTAAAGCTGGATTTATTTATCCAATCCCTCTTACAGATTGTGTGTCGAATATTATATCGGTGACAAAGAAACAAGGCATTATTTGTGTTTGCATCGATTACCGTGATCTTAATGATGCCTGTCCAAAGGATAATTACCCCACTCCCTTCATTGACCAGATCATTGATGAATGTGCTGGGAGTGAATTCTTTTCCTTCATGGATGGTTTTTCTGGTTACAACCAGATCAACATTGCGGCGGATGATCAAGATAAGACAACCTTTATCTGTCCGTGGGGGACCTTCGTGTATAAAAAGCGGCCTTAAGAATGCTGGGGCCACATTTCAGAAAGCGATGTCTTATGCATTCCACGACATTCGAAACATCATTCAACCTTACTTGGATGATCTCCCTGCTCATTCTCGTAAACGCCATGATCATCCTAATCATATCCGACAAATTTTTCTTCGCTGTCGACACTACAAAATTAGGTTAAATCTGCATAAATGTGTCTTCTGTGTCGAATCTGGAGGACTCCTCAGCTTTATCGTTTCGAAAGAAGGCATTCGCCTTGATCCTCTTAAAGTCGAGGCTATAGTTAATTTACCCCCTCCATCTTCATTGCATCAACTGTAGAGTTTGCAGGGAAAAGAAAATTTCTTCCGTCATTTCGTACCGAACTATGCTGAGCTAGCTTCAGAGTTCACCTAATTTCTCAAGTAAGGAACCCCATTTCTTTGGGATGACGCTGCCCAGTATTTCGATGACCTAAAGGCTATCCTCATCAATTCTCTGTTGCTGCACCCCCCGAACTATCATTGTGATTACTTCCTTTATCTAGCTGCAGCCTCTAGTACCATCGCTATGGTGCTGGTATAGGATGATGACGAAGGCAATGAACATGTTATTTACTACCTCAGTCGCAATTTCCTCGACACTGAGACACATTATGCTCATGTTGAGAATTTAGCTTTGGCTTCCGTATAGGTTGTTTAGCGCTTTCGACATTACATTCTACTCCGCACTACCACTGTGATTTCCAAATGCAATCCCATGACCTACATCCCGACTCGTCAGTTGCTGGGGGGCAAGTATTCAAAGTGGATTGTCATCCTGCAAGAATTCGATTTGGTGTTCACTACTGCCAAACCTAAGAAATCATTGGTCTTCGCTGAGTTTATTTGCTCCCTTTCCTCCGCTTCTCTTCCTACAGGTGTAGATGAGTAGCTCCCAGACGAGACTCTTTTCTTAATTAGCACTCTCGACCCTTGGTATGGTGATATCATCATGTATCTCCAGACATCCACATTCCAGTCTGTGCTTATCAAGGATGATCGTCAACACATTCAGAATCAATATCAACCTTACAGTACATTTGGAGATTCTTTATACCGCATTGACGTCGATTCAATTCTTCGCCACAGTCTCACTCTCGAGGAGGCTGAGAGAGTCTTGAACAACTGCCATTCTAGCACATGTGGCTATCACCTATCTGGATATGCTACTGCAAAAAATCCTTTGCGCTGGTTATTTTTGGCCCTTCATTTTCAAGGATTACATCCTTGTTGTTCGCAAGTGTCATGAGTGCCAAATTTATCAGTGCAAAATGCGTGTGCCACCTGCTCACCTACACCCCATTATTACCGTTGGTCCTTTTGCCAAATGGGGCATCGACTATATGACCTGTAACCCTTGTTCGGCTAGGGGCCACGGGTATATTATCGTTGTTGTGGATTGTTTCACCAAATGGGCCGAAGTGATGCCTAATACTCTGTAGATGGTAAAATGACAACTCAATTTCTATTCAATCATGTTATTTCCAGGTTTGGAGTGCCTCAGGCCATTGTCACCAACCATGGCTCCCATTTTCGAGATTACATGATGGCTGAGATGACTTCTACATTGAGCTTGTGCCATGATGGCTCGACCCCGTATTACCCTCAGGCCAATGGCCAAGTTGAAGCTGTGAATAAAGTCTTGGTTACGATGCTTCAATGCACCATTGGGATGCACAAGTCAAATTGGCATCTCATGCTCTTTTAAGCTCTATGGGCTTACTGAACCTCGACCAAGGACGCAACTAGATTCACCCCATTCCAGCTAGTCTACGGTCTGGAAGCAACTTTACCGATTGAGTGTGAAATTCCATCCATCAAGCTGGATGTTGAACTTATCCCCGAGACCTCACCTTAGGAAGAGTGCCTCTTTTATTTAGAATGACTAGATGAGGCTCGACGTCTTATTGCTTTAGTCATCGAAGCACAAAAAAAGCAGGTCAAGTCCCATTTTGATCAGTTTGTATCTCCTCGAGCTTTTTCTGAGGGCGATTTTGTTCTTCTGTATGATCAGGCTAATGATAAGCTGGGGGAAAGCAAGTTAGAACCCATGTGGCATGGGCCCTACATTGTTAAATTGTGTTACAGAAAGGGGCCTATGAGCTTATTGACTATGAGGGAAATCTCTTAAACAAGCCCCATAATGGGATTTATCTCAAAAAGTACTATGATTAGGTCATCTGCATGGCTACTTTTGTACAATAGTGTGTCATGCATTTTTGTACAGTGTGGTTTGGTGTGTTGTTTTGCAAGCAACTTTCCTGCTTATTATGTTTCTGTCTGCTTTGCAGATGTCAGTGTCTCTTCACATCGGTTTCACTGATGGTGCTTGCCATAGTACCCGGAGTCTATCATCCGCCGCATGGGCCATTTATGACCCCCATGGTGAGTTGATTAATCTTTAAGGATTTAAGGTATTTTTCTAGGACAAACAACTAATAAAATCATTGAGTATAGCACAGTTATTGAATTTTTGTCAGAAGTTATCGCTCATCCGAGAATTGGTTGTCAACCTTAATTCACAACTTGTTGTTCTTCAACTCAATGGGAAATATTCCATCAGAAACCCTCAGATATTGAGATTATATCTACGTATTCATTTGTTGGAAATAAATTTTGATTACATTACATATCATCATATTCCTAGGCACATGAATACATTGACAGATGCATTACCTAATTATGTGCTAGATAAACATTTGTGAAACATGTAAAAGAATAAAAGGCAAAACATTTATACCATAGTAAGTGAGGAAATATAACATATATATATATCAATAATATTTTTCATACATCAAAACCCCAAAAAAATAATATGTGTGTTTAAATACATCTGTGGCTCGCAGGCCTAAAAAAATGTGGAATGCTAGACCTATGAACTAATCAGCATGGTGCTCATGGTAGCATGTAATTGCTCGTACTACACGAGTTAGAAATCGGTGGATCCAGTCTGATACCCCCACTGTGTGCCTCCAATACTGGCGTGGGATGTCACCCAACCTGGCATACTCTAGGATACCATGGGTCAATCCCTTGAGGTTCCGAGTGATCTCCTCCTCATTATCGCTTCCTTCCTGAAAAGGAGCGACATCGAACTATCGATCAATGTGCTTGGAAATCAGGGACATCTCGATAAGATGCTCCGGTCCCACATCTGCTTGTATAAAATCGAAATGTCAAGAACACATATATTTCAAAAACAATAAAAAAATCAAAAATTAAAATTCTTTGTTTTTACCTCCATCATCCCCCTCTGGGAGTGACATATCCAGATCACCACAGAAGTCGGTACTGCTATATGACCAATCCTCTACTATGATTAGCTATCGTCATAGCCACGAGAAGAAGGCGGGCTTATATGACATCTATTGGCCCTCGTTAATCCTAGGCATCAATGCACTCCAACAGATCATCCATGGGTCTTGTGGCAATGGAAGTTCCATCTCAGAAAGCTAGTAGTGAAATAGCGGGACCCGCTCTCGAAAGAAGGTCACTAGAATGGAATCGTTGCAAAACTGCTTCAGGTTTCTTGCCTTGGCTTTTGATAACTGGCGCTTCATGTTTACCTTCATGGTTTCTGTCCAGTTGAAGGTAATCAATGTCGTACAATCGATAGCATACTGAAACTTCAACTTTTTGTTTCATGCTATGCTTGAGCCCCAACCATTCTGTTTATGGTCAACAACAAGAATCTCAACACGATATCCCGAACGATCATGATCTCTATCTTGCCGCTATTTGATTTTAGTGCTTGCGGGTAATGTTTTGCAAGTAATATGGTCACACTTGCCCCAATAGGCCTTGACCCATACAGATTGACTGGCTCCCCTCTTCGGAACAGTCCTATGATGAAATAAATGTCAGAAGTTTCCAACTCTAATTCTTTCTCCCGGATCATAAAAACTTCCTGATTAACATCCCAGAGACTGATCAGATACTGTAGAAATTTGCGTTGAGCCCGCAGACCTGGTGTGAGGAAGAATTTGAGGAGCCCACAATTCCTCAGAGCATTCAAGTAATTTGGGTCTACCATTACTTTTGTTTCAATGTCCTCATGCTCACGTTCCTTCTAATACACCATTTTCGCGATTTTTTCCCTGCAAAATCCATACAATCAAGTCAATAAACATCCTTGACTAGAAAAAATTGGATCCAATTGAAGAAATTAGGCAAAAACTTGGAAATTTTATGTTCATGGTGTTGGCGCAACTGTTTTAAAAACAATAGCATTGACGACACATTGGACAGTGTTCATAACCCCTGATCGGTGCGATTTCATGCCCGGAAATCGAGTCGATCGAGGGTGATTTTTTTTGCTAAAACCCTCTCAAGAAATCCAACAAATGGTTAAAAACAGGTAAAACAAGCATGAAAATGGAGCTAAAGGTCTTGGCTCTTACCTGCAACTAATGGATCGTCGAATGGCCTCCCAAATTTCCTGCAATTTGCTCTTGAAAATCTAGGGCACAAAAGGGTGAAAAGTTCTTCACACAAGAGTAAAATGGTAAAATGGTAAAAAATAATAACTTTTTCCTCCTTTTATTCATTTTTCATGAAATATTAGGGTTTCAATTGTATTTTTGACCTATTTTTGCCTTAGAAATTGGATAATGCATTTACCTTTTATGCAACGATGGGTGACGGGTTGCTGATGATGGTACTGGAGTCAAGTTTAAGCTCTTTTCTCGACTCGTAAAAATCAAATGAAAAGATCGCCGAGTATTTTTTCCTTTTTTGACTCGTAAAAGAGAATAAAAATGGGGGGTCCACTTTCAATCTCTTTTCCGACTCTTTAAACATGAAAATATTGCCGAGATCTTGTCGTTTTAAACTCGTTAAAAGTTGTGAAATGTCATTTACCCAATATAAGGTTACCCCCTTTTTGGGCTGAGTCAAACTATTTACGAAAAAGGTACTCCTTGACTGAAATGGTAAGCGGTTCTCTCAAGTATCATTTTCTACCTTTTCGGACTTGAGAGACACAAATGTACGAAAAAGGACCATGTGGAATTTTATTTTTTGTGTCTTTTTCAGACTCTCTAAACATGAAAATGATACCGAGTTACACCTTTGTTAGACTCGTTAAAATATTAAACAACATTCGATTCGTCGCCATGACAGACATGAGCTTCTCCTTCCTATGGCTCATTAAACTTACTAGGTCAGATTCATTTGAAGGATGAACTTACAGCGCAAGCACATGCCATCCCCTTCAAGCTTGCGATAAAAAATAATTGGAGTACCTATTAGAAATGGTGGGGGAAATTGGAAATTCTATCAGTTGTGTCAGCAACTCACTCTTGAACATGACACTTTCTGCTTCGTGTCGGGTTGGGATATCCTCCTTTTCATTAGTGACCTTCCTAGGTTGGGTTGTTCATTTTTTCCTTCCATTTGATCTCTGCCACGTCATCATGACCACCAATCCTGTGGATCCAAAAGATGTCAAACTCCGGAGTTGTGTCGCGATATGTTCAAGAGTTAGTCCTTCTGCAGTTACACTTACTCCTGATTCTATGTATCCTCTTAAGTCATTTGCATCCCTTTGTCTTGTGTCGATGATGTGGGATACATCATGACCCTCCTTCGACATAGTCGCTTCTTGTCAAATTTAGCTCATTATCTAGGAATCTAACCGAGATACTCCCTTCCAATACCTTAGAGCTTGCATGCCCTAATGGCAAGTTCTTCGCACTCGACGACGAGTTCACATCATTGACTTTTGATCGAGTGATTTCATAGGTGTTCGACTTCAATTCCTTTATTCACATTTTGTGAACTGTGCCGCTAGTACCTTGAGAGCCATTGTCATTACTAGTGGTTTCTCTCGCTCTTGTTAACGGTTCACATCATTGACCGGTAATCAAGCGACTTTCTATCATGTTCGACTTCAACACATTCATTCACATGTTAGGATTTGTACTTTGATCGGGTCGTTGGGGTGCAAGGCCCTGGGCTCAGATTATACCAGTCTAGGTTGGGAGGTGATGTGACATGATCATGTTAATATACATGTCTCTTTCATATGGATGGTTGCAACCATACCATGAGTTGTTATATGTGATCCTTCTCATTATTGGATGGCTGCGACCATACTTTGGTTTCGTTATGATCCTTTCTATTGGATGGCTACACCCATGCCTTGGATCCATTTACATGATAATTCTATGGATGTCTGCATCCATACCATGATTCATGTATCATTTTTCAAAGTTTTCAGTGATGTATATGTATTTATGCTTGCTTGTAGGTTTTTTGACGACAGACTCTAGTTCCCTATATCCACATGTAAAGCATTTCACCCCTCACTCTAGTTCGGCCTTCATGCTTTAGGGGGAATATGTTACACAACATTTTGTCACTGTCCTTGTACTACCCGTCCATGATCCTAGAGGACCTCCACAATGAACCCTACATGATTTCTCATCATGAAGAAACTCCCAGTATGTCCCTCTTCATGAGCAGAATAATTCCCCTTTGCATAATTTCCCAAAAATCTTCCTTTTACCCTAGTTTACAAGAGCAACACTACTGACCAGTTTCCTCCTTGCACCGGTTTTCAGAGATTGAAACTAGCACTAGTGCCGTACGGAGTGACTGAACCCTTTTCCAGTCGCGCCGATCCTCTTTTGGCAAGTTTTTTAAATATGGAGTCAAAAGTTCCAAGTCTAGAAGCTTCGTAACAAAAGTGTGGTAGATGTTTGGGCTGGATGGAGCCGAGGAAGTTAGTTTGGGCTACTTTCCCCTATTAGGATGGAAAAAACCTAAGAGATAAGGCCTTCTCCCATGATGAGAGGAACCATCTCCCCTCCATCCAAACTATATAAACCTCTCTTTTCCCAAGCTAAACTAGTTTTGGAGTGAGTTTGAATGATCAACAAGACATCTATAGCTTCTAGCTTTCTAGTGTATGTTTGAGGGAGAATAGTGTGTTTGGTTTGGTTTGATAATAAAGGGAAGATGCCTTAAAACTTCCATTGTTGGGGCTATCCATGAGATGCTAGCAGAAGTGTGGGAACCTGAATATGTCGGAGGAGACCAACAACGTCAAGGCATTGGTTGTAATCTCTTTTTGAATTTATATGAATACAACTATTGATTGATTTCCTACACGAAGTGTTATCTTACACCTTTATGGCTTAATGTTACTTGACTTGTTAAGTAGGTTGAATACAATTTGCATGCTATCAGGTTTGTTGTTTGCTATTTTTTTTCTTGTTTCAGGTATTCAAAGGAAGGAAACGAAAGATAGTTGGAGTAAGGAAGCAGGATCATCACCAAGCGGAATATCGTTCTAAGAGGTACACCCTCTTATTTGATTCTAGCTTAAGGAGACTTTCCATAGATTGTTTGTTTGTAGCTAGACCCGCTCCCTCGAGCTAGAGGAATTGTTTGTGTCTGCATTGAAAATTTACCTGCACCATAGTATTCAACCTACTTAACAGGTCAAGGAACATTAAGCCATAAAGGTGTAAGATAACACTTCATGTAGGAAATAAATAAATAAATAGTTGTATTCAGAAAGATATTACAACCAATGCCTTGACGTTGCTGGTCTCCTCCGGCATATCTGAGTTCCTACACTTCTGCTAGCATCTCATGGATAACCCCAACAATGGAAGTTTTAAGGACTATTCCCTTTAGTATCAAACCAAACCAAACACACTATTCTTCCTCAAACATACACTAGAAAGATACAAGCTATAGATGTCTTGTTGATCATTCAAACTCGCTCCAAAACTAGTTTAGCTTGGGAAAAGAGAGATTTATATAGCTTGGAAGGAGGGGAGATGGTTCCTCTCATCATGGGAGAAGGCCTTATCTCTTGCTTTTGTTCCATACCAACAGGGGAAAGGGGCCCAAACTAACTTCCTCAGCTCCATCCAGCCCAACCATCTACCAGAATTCTATTACGAAGCTTCCAGATCTGGAAGCTTCGACTCCATATTTAAAAAACTTGCCAAAAGAGGATTGACGTGACTATAAAAGGGCTCAGTCGCTCTGTACGACGCTAGTGCTAGTTTTAATCTTTGAAAATTAGCGTGAGGAGGAAACTAGTTAGTAGCGTCGGTCTTGTAAACTAGGGTAAAAGGAAGCTTTTTGGGAAATGATGCAAAGGGGAATTATTCTACTCATGAAGAGGGACATACCGAGAGTTTATTCATGATGAGAAAGCATGTAGGGTTCACTGTGGGGGTCCTCCAGGATCATGGACGGGTAGTACAGGGACAGTGACAAAATGTTGTGTAACAGATGCCCCCTAAAGCATGAAGGCCAAACTAGAGTTGGGTGAAATTATTTATAGGTGGATGTAGGGAATTAGAGTCTGTCATCGAAAAACCTGCAAGCAAGCATAGATACATATACATCACTGAAAACTTTGACAAATGATATGTGAATCGTGGCATGGACGCAACCATCCAGGGAATTATCATGTATATGGATCCAAGGCATGGGCGTGTCCATCCAATAGAAAGGATCACAACGAAACCAAGGTATGGTCGCAACCATCCAATAATGAGAAGGATCACATCTAACAACTCATGGTATGGTCACAACTATCCATCTGAAAGAGACATGTATATTAACATGATCATGTCACATCACCTCGCAACCTAGACTGCTGTAATCTGAGCCCAGGGTCTTACTCTCAAAACAACCTAATCAAAGTACAAATCCTAACACGTGAATGAATGTGTTGAATTCGAACAAGCTAGAAAGTCACTTAATTACCAGTCAATGATGTGAACCATTAACAAGTGTGAGAGAAACCGCCAATAATGACAATGGCTCTCAAGGTACTAACAACACAGTTCATGGAATGTGAATAAAGGAACTGAAGTCAAACACCAGCGAAATCACCCGATCTAAAATCAATGATGTGAACTTGTCATCCGGTGTGAAGAACTTTCCATTAGGGCATGCAAGCTCTAAGGTATTGGAAGGGAGTCTCTTGGTCAACTTCCTGGATAATGAGTTGAAGTCGACAAGAAGAAACTGTGTCAAAGGAGGGCCATGATGTATCCCACATCATCGAAACGAGACAAAGGGATGCAAATGATTTCAGATGATACAAATAATCAAGAGTAAGTGTAACTGTAGAAGGACTAACTCTTAAACATATTGACGACACAACTCCGAAGTTTGGCAGCTTTTGGATCCATAGGATCGGTGGTCATGGTGATGTGGCAGAGATCAAATGGAAGGAAAAAATGAACGGCCCAACCCAGGAAGGTCAATGATGAAAAGGAGGATATCCCAACCTGACACAAAGCATAAAGTTTCATGTTCAAGAGTGAGTTGCCGACACAACTAATAGAATTTCCAATTTCCCCCCATCATTTCTGGCAGGTACCCCAATTATTTTTTATCACAAGCTTGAAGGGGATGGCATGTGCTTGCACTGTAAGTTAATCCTTTAGATGAATCTGACCTAGTAAGTTTAATGAGCCCTAGGAAGGAGAATCTCATATCCATCATGGCGACAAATCTAATGTCGTTTAATATTTTAACGAGTCTGACAAGGTGTAACTCGATATCTTTTCATGTTTAGAGAGTTTGAAAAAGACACGGAAAAGAAAACTCTACATGGTCCCTTTTTGTACATTTGTGTCTCTTGAGTCCAAAAAGGTAGAAAACGATACTTGAGAGAACCGCTTGACCATCTCAATCAAGGAGTACCTTTTTCGTAAATAGTTTGGCCTAGCCTGAAAAATGGGTAAATGACATTTTGCAGCTTTTAACGAGTTCAAAACGACAAGAGCTCGACAATCTTTTCATGTTTAAAGAGTGGGAAAAGAGCTTGAAAGTGGACCCCCCATTTTTATTCTCTTTTACGAGTCAAAAAGGGAAAAAAAACTCGACGATCTTTTCATTTGAGTTTTATGAGTCAAGAAAAGAGCTTAAATGTGACTCCAGTACCATCATCAACAATCCGTCACCTGTCACTACACAAAAGGTAAATGCATTATCCAATTTCTGAGGCAAAAATAGGTCAAAAATACATTTGAAATCCTAATATTTCATGAAAAATGAATAAAATGAGGAAAAAGTAATTATTTTTTACCATTTTACCATTTTCCCTTGTGTGAAGAACTTTTCACCCATTTGTGCCCTAGATTTTCAGGAGTGGATTACGAGAGGTCCGAGAGGCCATTTCATGATCCATCAGTTGGAGGTAACAACCAAGACCTTTAGCTCCATTTTCATGCTTGTTTTACCTATTTTTAACTATTTGTTGGATTTATTGAGAGTGTTTTAGCAAGAAAAATCGCCCTCGGTTGGAGCAATTTCCAGGTATGGAATCACACTGATCGGGGGTTATGAACACTGTCAAATGTGTCATCGGAAATACTGTTTTTAAAATAGTCATGCCGTTGCCATGAACATAAAATTTCCAAGTTTTTGCCTAATTTCTCTGATTGGATCCAAAATTTTCTAGTCAAGGATGTTTATTGACTTGATTGTATGGTTTTTCCAGGGAAAAATCATGAAAAATGGTGGATTGGAAGGAACGTGAGTATGAGGACATTGACACACAACCAATGGTAGACCCAAATTGCTTGAATGCTCTGAGGAACTGTGGGCTCCTCAAATTCTTCCTCAGACCAGGTCCGCGGGCTCAACCTGAATTGCTATGGTATCTGATCAGTCTCTGGGATGTTAATCGGGAAGTTTTTATCATTCAGGACCAAGAACTGGAGTTGGAAACTTCTGACATTTATTTCATTATAGGACTGTCTTGAAGAGGGAAGCCAATCAATCTATATGGGTCAAGGTCTATTGGGGAAAGTGTGACCATGTTACTTGTAGAACACTACCTAGAAGCACTAAAATCAAAGAGTGGCAAGATAGAGATCATGACCGTTCAGGATCTTGTGCTGAGAGTGCTGTTGTTGACCATAAATAGAGTGGTTGGGGCTCAAGCACAGCATGAAACCAACAAGTTGAAGTTTCAGTATGCTATCGAATTTATGGCGTTGACTATCTTCAACTGGGTGGAAGCCATGAAGGTAAACATGAAGCGCCAGCTATCAAAAGCTAAGGCAGGAAACCTGCAACAGTTCTTCTACGGTTCCATTCTAGTGGATCCGCTATTGCCACGAGACCCATGGATGGTCTATTGGAGTGCATTGATGCCTAAGATTACCGGGGGCCAACAAATGTCCTATAAGTCTGCCTTCTTCTTGTGGCTGCAACGAAAACTCATCGTAGTAGAGGATTGGACCTATACTGGTACCGAATTTTACGGTAATCCAGATATGCCATTCCCAGAGGGGGAAGATTATGATGATGGAGGTAAAAACAAGAAATTTAGTTTTTGATTTTTTTTTAATTGTTTTTGAAATATATGTGTTCATGACATTTCAATTTTATAAAAGCAGATGTGGGACCAGAGCATATTGCTGGGATGTCCCCAATTTCTAGGCTCATTGCTCAGCAGTTCGATGTCGCTCCTTATCAGGAAGGAAGCAATAATGAGGAGGAGATCATGCGTAACCTTGAGGGATTGACCCACGGTATCCCAGAGTATACCAGGCTTGGTAACATCCCACGCCAGTATCAAAGGCACATAGTGGGGATATCAGATCAGATCCACCGACTGCTGACTCTTGTAGTATGAGTAGTTACATGCTACCATGAGAACCATGCCGGTTAGTTCATAAGTCTAGCATTCCACATTTTTGAGGCTTGCGAGCCATGGATGTATTTGAACGCACATATTATTTTTTTGGTGTTTTGATGTATGACAAACATTATTGACATATATAGATATATATATGCTATACTTCCTCACTTACTATGGTACAAATGTTTTGTCTTTGATTTTTTTTACATGTTTCGCAAATGTCTTTCCAACACATAATTAGCTAATGCATCTGTTAATGTATTCATGTGCCTAGGAATATGATGATATGTAATGTAGTCAAAATTTCTTTCCAGTAGACAAATACGTAGATACATTCTCAATATTTGAGGGTTCCTGATGAAATATTTCCCGTTCAGTTGAAGAACAACAAGTTGTGAATCAAGGTTGACAACCAATTCTCGGATGCCAAGAGCAATAGCTTCTGACAACAATTTGAAAACTGTGCTATACTCAACAATTTTATTAGTTGTTCGACCTAAACAAATACCTTAAAGATCAATCAACTCACCATGGGGGTCATAAATTGCCCATGTCGTGGATGATAGGCTCCAGGTACTACGACAAGCACCATCAGTGAAACCGATGTTTGAGCATGGAGTGTCTACACCTTCATTTGTAGAGGATTACCTAAAGGATATGGAATAACATGCTAGAATGGGAATTTTGGCGATCTTGATAAAATACTAGTGGCAATGTTGGCCATTTCTGATCCATTTAAAAGGGAGGCAGTTTTTTTCATAAAAGGTCTAAAGAAAATGGGCATACATCCAATCACGGTTACAAGAGATATATAGACAACAACTCAAGTTGTTCAGCAAGAGTTGGGTGCTTAAGATGTCAAGGTTAAGGTCATTCCTACTAGAAAAACTAAAACAATTAGTTCTCTTTAGAAGAATAGAGTTTATGATATTCAATGGGAAGCCATATATAAATCCTGGGAACTCAAATGGGTAAAAAAGAAGCACTTATCATTCTCAGTTTCTTGGGTGAAAACTTTCCAAAAATTAAAAGTAATTTGCCATTGAAATGAAACACAATAGCCCACATCAATATCATCTACCGAATATGTAAAGCTGGCAATTTTGTAGTAGTCTGAAGTGCTCTCAAGAAAATGAAATCAGAAGGCTTCTAACTAAATCTCACATTCACAATACTTATAAAATATATGGGTGATGGGGGATTTTCAAACACACATCGTTGGTACTGCATTAGATAAAATCCTTTATTTGGAAATTTAGATCATCCAAATCGACATATTAAAGAGGTCCGAGCTCTAGATCGATGAAATGTAGGTCCCCTAACCCCGCCATACACCTTACCTTGGTAGAACTAGGTTCCCTAGAAGATTGATTTTTTCTCATCATAGGAGAGCCAAAACTAACCACTCATTGTGCTTGTTCTATTATCAGTAATTCTTAGTTAATCAGAAAAACCATGCAACCCAATTAGCTACCTGCACATGATGATCATAGACCTAAAATAGAATCTTGATATCATTCTTCCTTTCCCAAGGGAAACTTTAGATTTCTAGTTCCAAATAGGGCATCAACCCAAGATTCTTCTTATCCATTTCAACAACCAACTCCCTCTTTCATTGGGGAGTCAAACACATAAGGAAGTATATTCCTAGGTTCATCCATCACAACCTTGATATGGAGGTTGGAATTAGTTTTACCGAGCCTTGATAGGTATGCATCAAATGTTGCAATTAGAAGGTCTCACCAATTCAACAATGAAGACTTTTTCAAGCAGATATACATGGACATACCATCCATAATGCCAAATCTCAGCAAGGCGCATATAAATGAATCAACACCATTATTTAGAAAATAAAATGGTCTTTAATGCTTTAATCTTTCTTATTCTACCTGCTCCCTCTGAGACTAATGTCTCTCTGTTATGATCTTAAATCCTCTCATGATTCCCAAGTAATCCATATACTTTTGAAGAGCACTTATTTTTTTGAAACTCAAGACATTGATCTTAATATTGAATTTCTTTTCTTTGTATATATCTCCATTAAGAGATTTATGTTGAAGGTTGTGCTACAATTTTGGAAAAGAGTTAATATGATGATTACATTATGAGATTTTTTGTAATGTTTCATGTACCTCCTATAGGCATATAGATATAGTTGAATAACCACTATTCCTCCTATCTTCACCCTCAAGGGATAAGTGACCACTATTATATAAACATATGTTAGGAATTTTCACCCACACATTCTTGCATTTTCATGGAGAAATTTCCATCATCAAATATTCATTTTTGTGGCATAATAGTTATGCAATATATATGCCGAATGACTTTCTTCCAAATAATGTTCACAACTTCTAACCACACTTATAGAGACGCTTAAATTTTTTGCTGAATCTAAAATTAAAACGATACTTTAGAAATGGGTTTTCTTTCTATTTGTCATGGACCTTATCATTCTTGTCCATTGTCTCTATAGATTCTAAAAAAACAATTCTTAGTCCATCTACTTCTAAGGACGATATAGATTAGATAGATCTTTGAATGCTCAATAATCACCGTACACTCCACAATATTCACCTTGGGAACTTATATCTTGAATAGTCTGTTTATTTCTTGACAACCAAGAATCTTTTTATAAACCAATATTATCACATAATAAGGTAATGAAAAAGTAAAATTTTTACTTCTAAAGCAAAATCATATCCTATTGAAATTTATGAAGTTTCTTTATCCTTAGGTTGATTAACTTTGTCACAATTGATGCAATGATAGCACAATAAAGAGCATCGGTGAAAGCTTCCATACCCAAAATTTTCATTGGGACAAAGTTATAGATCATATATTCCAGCATCCCATGAATCCCAACACAATATAGGAGCATTGTTTCTGAATCCATGAAGGGATTTTATCCACATTCCTTGGTAAACCTGTTGATCTACAACCTTCCCTCAAACATAAAAGACCAACATTGGGTCCCTTCAACTAACATACAATATTCATAAAAAATGGGTGAATTTTGACAACTAAGGATTATTAAGCTCACGTTGTGGCTAGAACAATTCAACTCCACTTTTTCATGCTGAACAAATATGTATGTGTTGAGCCATGATTGCATGTGCACGAGAAACATAGATTTTTTGTTTTGTTCGGTAGAATTCCTCAGCTAAGTTTGATATAACACCAATACAAGACTATTGTGTGAAGTGAATTCCATAGGTATTTTACACAAATGACAAAGTATATGAACTTTGATAAGAAAGCATTAGTGTTTAGACATTAAAGAAAAGTATTTTTTTTTTCAGATTGCAAAGTATATGAACTTTAGATTGGAAATCATTAGTGTTTAGATAGAAGTTAGAGAAATATTATAGATATATAGTTAAATATTGATCAGAGTTCTTTTATTCCAAAATATCTATGTAGGTGCATGAGAGGGTAGATCGATGAGGAATCCCCTCCAAGCTTTTTTATGGACCATTCTTAACTCCTTTCTCACTCTTGTATTCTCCTATTATGAAGGAGGATATACACAGGTGTGGCTTTGCCTTTTGGGTTGGGCTAAGATCTCTCATAGATCACAAATGGAACCCTTTTGTTTTGGTCATGGCACAAGAATTGATATATTTTTTCTAAATAATAATGTTCCTACATTGCGTGAAATTCATTGGATTCTATTCTTTAGGGGAACACAAAAGATACATGAAGCACTTCCATCCCCAGTACACGTAGTTGTGGAGTATTCAATAACTTCCATAGAGAGAAATGAACTGATCATGATATCCACTACCAAGAGAGATGACAAATTTCTTGCAAAGTGCTGCACTATATTTGGAATGATTTTTCATTGAAATTTTCTTTCTTAGAAATAAATCACCATCTCGATATTTCGAGGACTTAAAATGTTAGGAATAAATTATGTTTAAATAGTAGGGTAAACGACAACTTGTATTCATTCAATTTGAAAACTTTGCATGCTCTATCCAGCAAAATTTAAATCATGCCCTTACAAATTGGAATATCAAAACCCCAAGCAACTACCTTGGCATATATGCAAATATCTTGATGTCTTGTGTAGTTTTCCTTGTTTTAATTGATGCAATCAAGATGCTACTAAATTTTGAGGATGGACGATCCTTATTAAAAGAAATTATCAAGAAATTATTATTTCTCTTGAAATAGATAGATTCAACATTCTTTTTCGAAAATATGACCAGTTAGTCCTATTCCTTGGCATTCGTAAACTTGTGTGAGGATAAGTTTTAACAAGTCACTTTAAGTGGAAATTGTTCAACTCAGAGTTTGCAGTAATGCATGAAATAAATCAATAACAATCCTCAACAAGCGATTAATTAATTAATTGTATAATTAATTGTATTCCAGTAACACATACATTTCAAGAACCAACCAGGAGACCTACTCGAAGCTTTCTTATTGAATCTTCCTAACTCCTTTCTCACTCACCTAATCCCATAATATGATGGAACATCTACTCTTTGAAGTGTGCCTTCACCCCTTGTGATTGGGCCAAAATATCTACTATATCTTCAACCTTCCTCTTAAATAGCTACAATTTTCTCAATAAGCCCAACATTTCCATGAATATGAATCAAGTAGAAATACCCCCTTGTATCTTCCCTGAGGAAAATTCAACTTGAAAAAATATTGCTCCTAAAATAAAACATGTCAATTTTCTGTCATTTGGGTGGTTGTAGCTGCAAATGAAGTATGCCAAAGTTACTGGAATATGTCGTTTAACATAGTTTCCCAATTGGTCGAGGAAGCATTTACCCTCTTCACCCATACAGGCATAGACAATAGAGCTATCTAACCAAACTTTGGTTCAATATTAGATGGGAACAAATGGAAATAAATATGAACAAGAAAAGGTAAAATGGAATTTTGTACTAATAAGCAACCTAGGAAATACAAACCCAATTAAGCATATGTGTGTAGGGTGGACCATTTTTACTCTTTTTAGACTATGCAAACACTATGACATATGCTATGAGTGAAACATAATTGAGATTTAGGGCTGAAGCAATAACTTAAGCATTGGTATTACAAGACTAGGAGTAGATCCACGTGTTTTTTCCTTGAGGTTACATCCAAGGGATGAATCCAACTTTGTTAACAGATAATGATATCATTATTGAATAGTAATGCTAGAAGATATATACAGTTTCCCAAGACTGTGAATGATCAAACCATAGAGGGAAATCCTTTATCTCTTCTTCCACAATGATATGGACAATATTCTAGGGTTTTGAGCCCTTTTTAAATCTAGGACTTTCATTGGACTTAATCCTTAATTTTCATTCCTATTTCCTTTTGGCGAATGAAATATTTTCCTTATGAATGTTTTTGGAATCTAATAGTTTATGATTTAACTTTCTCAGGTGAATTTTCTCCATCTTAAACTCATTTATTTTAATCTTTAACATGTGATAACTAAGATCCAATCGTTCATATTTTCTCAAGTTTATTTATTTGAAGATAAACAAATTATGTTGCTTAACTTTATTGGGTTATGTCCCCTTTCTTTCCCTCTGTATTTGTTCCCTACCTGTTAGTTTCCCATTTCATAGTTTTTCCACCATTCATCTCAAGCAATGCTATCTTCTTCCTTCATTTTTTCCCCTTCTTTTCCAGTTGATTGTCATACCATCCCCACCCTTTCTTTTCATGATTTGATCCATCCCACCCTTTCTTTGCATCCTTACAACTACACAATTACATGAACAATGAGAGGAGCATGACATTGATGAAGGTCCAAAGTGTTATTCAAGTAGCCATGCCCCACTGTAAGATATTCAATTATATTGATGGTAAGTAGTGTGGTGTAGCATCCCTACTCCGCTCTATGCAAATGGATGATATTCCTTTTAATAAAGTTGAAGGAAACGAATTATTGTGAGCTCCCTAAAATTTAGCATTTCCTATCCCTCTGACAGAATATTTATTTCCTAACTACTAAGAAAACTGTCCTATAATCATGTTCTCACATGAAGAATATCCATTTTGTATGGATGTCTTCAAACTAACTATGTAGAAATTTATAGTTTAGATTTAGCTATTTTGTCCATCTTAAACTCACTTTTCTCATTTGTTTTCATCTTTAGCATGTGACTGAAAGTCAAGAAAGTATTCTTCATATCTATTAAACCTTATTATATTTGCATATAAATAGATAAATAAATTCCTAATTTTATCATCCCATTTACCTTCTAGGCACAATTTAATTAGTTTATTCTACTAAAGCAATTCATGTGAACTAGTTTCCAAGCACAAATTTCTCTTGTTGTTTCTCCTTAGCAAATTGAGATTGAATAAAAATTTGCCTCAAGAATCAAACAAGTGAAGATTTATTTCACATGTCACCTCTTCTCAAACTCAATGTCTCTTCTTTATATGAGTTTATTCTCTTGAGGCCGATTCCTCTACTTCCAATTACAATCAGTCTACGACTTAAGACAACCAATTCGAACAAGATTATAGACACAACTTGTGAAAAACAGAAAACAATATATGACCCAATTGAGTTAAATATATTGCACATTGTAGCTAAGTTTAAGAGTAGTGGTAAGTTGTCTGCAAAGACATCCTCACTAACACTAATCGATGAAGAGATTTTAATTTTAAATAATAGGTGTAATATTTATTAAATAAAGATAATAAATTTTAGAGTAGTCATTTAAGTAAAAATCCATAGATAAGGCTCTAGAATCCCGCGGGCTAATAAAAGACAAATGATTTACTCAATGAAAATTGCAAGAGAGAAATATGAAGCTTAAACTCAGCTTGGACTTTGTACGCATCCAACTTGGAACAAATGTATAAATTTAGGTTGCAATTGAGAGCCTTAAAAGATTATTCTTTGTCCTTGTATAGTTAATCCAATAGAGCAATGTTTCTTTGGTCTCCCCACGATACAAAAGTTGGATGCTATCTTCAAAAGGTTGCTAATTCTCTTGAATATTTGGTAGGTTTCAGTGAGTCTATAAGAGACAAGGTTTGTATACTCAGATATTCAGAATATCTGGAATATGGTAATATCCATAATAGGACAGGTAATATTTACATATAAGTAATATTTAAATATAATAATGTTGAATGTACAAGTCATACGATTGGTTCCAAATGAGTGTTGAAATTTGATTGCGAGTTGAATTTCTGATCTTCGTAATTACTTGTGAGAGAATTATTATTCTCTTAACATTCTTTATTCTTCATCAAACAATTATGCTTTAACAATTTTAATTGTAAGAGAGTACTAATTCCTATGGTTTGTAGCAAATATAGATGTGTTAGGATTTGAAGATATTGGGGTTGTCTTGGTTTTTGAAATGGATATTTTTGAGGACGTAAATAAATATGAAAGAAGTTCAAGTGGGTACATTTTCTCAGATACATTGGAAGGGTGTGTAAATGAAATAGTTTTAGAAACAATTCCAAAATTCCATTTTTTGTTATATTTGATATTTTTGGTGGATATATGGAGATAACATGTGAAGATGATATTATGGGTACAACTAGTTAAGAATGAACCAATAATGAAAATGATAATAACCTGGATTTATATATTTCTTTTAACACCAAATTTACATCATAGTAAACATATGAATATCCCATTAAGTATGACCTAAATACGATTCAAATATTCTCACCTTTAGCCTAAGTATATGGTAGAGTAATTTATGGGGTGTACATTTTTATTAGAGGCATTGTTTGTTTGTTTTGGTTAGAAAAGGGTTTTCCCTTGGTTTTATGTGACTTTCAATTTATCATTTGTAGCATGTTGAGAAATGGGAAAGAATAATGTGTGACATTTATTTTTCATAAATTGATGTCGAATGAAAGGATATAGAGTTTAACCAAGCTACAACTTGATTTGGTAAAGGCGGAGGAACATCTTAAATATCTGCATAAGAATACACCATATATAAAGTTTGAAGACAAGTAATATATGGTTTTTTCTTTTGCATATATGTTCTTTGTCCTACCTCATTAAGGTCGATTTTTATTTTTTCCTACTTGATTGATACATTCTCATGACATGAATACTTTAAATATGAATTAATATGTTATTGAAACAAATAGGTTCAAAGTTTATAGATATAAAAGATAAAAAAAATGCCAATGACTTCATTTGATTGTTACTTGACTCTGATGTGGGCAGGTTATAGGAAATGAGATTGAAAAAAGGATGGGGAGACAATGTAGAGCATGTCTTGGATATGATTCTTTTGTTGTTGGAGATCCTTCAGGCACCTGCACCATCAACTTTGGAAATGTTTCTAGTAGGGATTCCTATGATTTTTAATGTTGTGATTCTTTCACCTCATGGTTATTTTGGGAAAAAAAACGTTTTAGGAATATTAGACAAGACACCTGTGGACAGGTAAACAAATATTTTATAATTTCAATGCCCATTCCATGATATCTCTTCTTTATTGTTTGGATGTATTTTGAACGTTTCCTTTGATTTTGTTTTGTTTTTTAATGTGAATTGAAAATACTTGGTATCATGTCCATTTAAACATCCAAAGCTTGAATATGAGCTTAGTAGTAAATGATATATTTAATTGAAATCCTTTTAGCTATTTTGTGTGAAGAAAATTTCATGTCTATTAGAAAAGTTTACTTTCATGTTGTTATTTGAGCATAGGTTGTCTATATACTTGACCAAGTTCATGCATTAGAAAATGAAATGTGTTGTTAATAAAATGATAAGGATTATACATCACGCCTCAGATTATTTGTTTTCACAAGTGATCTATAGTTGAATTGAGGCTTCTGTGATTCATAATGGTTGAAAGAGTAGCTTCGGCATAAATCACATGTAGACAAACATTTGTCGACATGTAGACAAGCAATTATCTATAGTCTGAGATTTTTAGCATGTAACTTAGTTGGCTTGATTATGTGTAAGATTTCTCTAATGGTTGAATACTAAGTTACTAAGTTGTTCTTTTCAATTCCGTTTTAATTTCTTTGTTTATACAGGTCATTTAACTACATATTGTCCACTATCTAGACCAAATGAAAAATGGTTCGAGTTTCTTGCTTTTATGGAGAAAAATGGCATTGACATTGCTGATGTTGAGGTATTTATCATATAAATATTTTATAGTCTATTTTATTTATATTTCAATATTCATAGTATTTCATGTCTTATACTCTACAATGTATCTTCTTTCGTTTTCAGGAGAGGAACTCAATATTGATGGTAAGAAGCAAGAATTGAAGAAAGAGGAGAACAATAATATTGGAGCGAAAAATGAAAAAAGAGAAATAAGAGAACCAATCTAGTGATACCCTTAGAGCCAATATCTAGCATAAGACACACAGATAGAGATTGATGGTCAAGTCTTCAAAGTTGGTGAATTCACTTGCAATGTCTTGGAAACACAATGATAATGCTTTGAAGTGATGAAATAATATTTTATGTCTAAATTGTATTCCAACCAATATTAAGTTAGAAACTCATATTGTAATACTTGACATTTTATATAATATAATTTATGGTTGAAATTATTTATAATTTCACGTGATATTATTTAGTTTTGTAATTAACATATGTAACTTTGTATTTTCATACTAAATGAATATGCACATTGTATGACAAATTTTTTTTTTAGTCGCAAAATCATACTAACTAATTTGTGTTGATTAATAATGAACACATAAAATCAATCTAAAACTACTAAATTAGTAGTTGATATTCATTAATGATGAACACAAATAAAATGAATACATAGCTCAATTAGCTGTTTATAATGATTATTATTGAAAGTAAATGAAATGAATATAAACTACTAAATTAATCGTTTATATAATGAATATGAAACTACCAAAAAAATATAAATGACTACTGCAAATGATAAAGTTGTGATTACAAATGCTGACAAAATTTTGCATTAATATGACTATAAGTAGCTAATTTACAGTATCTTATAGCATGACCAAAATTTAGTCATATTTATTTGGTCATTAATTGGTTTCAAATGGTGACTAAAATTTGCATATATATGACTATTAGTAACTAATTTACAGTATCTTATAACATGACCAACATTTTGGTCATATTTCTTTGGTCATTAATTTGTTTTCTTGGGTGATCATATAGTAATATATTTTGTTGTATATTTGGTCATTAATTGTGGCAATTAATGACTATATAAATGACTAAATTAATGACCAAATTTATGACTAAATATACTACTAGACAATAAAATTGAGACAACTAATTAATGACTAAGATAAAAATGACTAAAAGTTGGTTGCGTTATAAAATAATGTAAGTTAACTACTATTGGTCACCGAATGAAAAATGGTCATTTATATGCAAATTTTAGTCACTTTTTTAGTAACTAATTAGCCATTTTCTACTAGTGATTGATCAATTCCACATCACAAAGTTGCTGATCCTCTAGATGATGACTGAAGTAGTTAGATAGGGGGTCTATATGAGCATGAGGGCTCTAGATTTCAGAGGCCTCAAGAGAGAAATTCAAATCTCCCTCACCACCAAATTACCAACTTTCATATAAGAACGAGACAACAACATTTCCCATAAAGTGTTACTATATTGGAAAGGACCACAAATATTAACCACTTTTATCTCCTTCCCCTATTTATAAGACAAAATATTAGCTCCCAAAATTAATTTTGATCCCCAAGAGACTAAAATATTGATAGATTTTTGGTCAAAACCGATAGCCAAGCCCCCTGATCCCCCATTTGAATTGTATTCCATAAATATCTAGTCCTATAATAAATATTATAATCCTATGACAATTGAATCCCCTTTCCCCAATGTTTATTATAGAAAAATGATATAAATGCATTCAAATTGAACCAATCTCCTCATAGCTATTTTTTTGGAGGGGCTAGACAAACCCTGACAATTATTAGAGAGAAAAATCATTAGGGGACCAAGCCTGGGCAACACACTACTCTAAGCACCAAAAAAATATACCTCTATCTACCATACACTATATCTATATTATCTTTGATTTTTTCCCTTGAGATATTGGATTTCCTTCCTCGGATATGCCCTCCAAACTTGATCATGGAGGAAGGGCTCAAGTGCCCCAATAACAAAAATAGTTTCCCACTTCCTACAATTTGATCAAAGGTTATATTGAGAGATAGAATCAGAGTATGTTTTCAAATACCTATATGGGGAAGGTATCGAGGGTAGGAAATAGGAAGGAGCATGAGGTATAGGACAAGAGACAATACCCAAATAAAGCTGAGAAGGAACAACACTAGATAAAGAAGGACAATATGATAAATGAACTAACCCCGTTTCAAGTGAAAAAAATTAACTAATGAGATTTGAAATAGGGATAGGAGAAGAGAAAATAGTCCAAGAAGGTAATCCAGAGTAGGATGGGCTTCCCTCTTGAGTGTCAACTAGTCTAGAAAATTTCATCTCGCCACCCCTCAACTTTACTTCCCCATCCGTTCTCACATGCTCTAGTTTGTTCTGCTGTTGAAACTATGGAGGAGTCGTATTCAACCTATCACCTAAAGGTTCCTCCTTTCCCCTTCCGATTTCCCCCTAACAATAATCCCTTAGACCTTTCTTTCCCAAAAAACATATAGGACAATCCTTCAGAACATGACCCTTTTTATGGCATCAATGACACTTGAAGGTAATTCCTTCATAATCCAAGATTTTCATACGAGAAAAACCATGATTGGTAATATTTAGTTCAATGTATATCCCTTCACATGTGTTGTAGATGCTACAACAACCTCCAAAATTTCAGCTTATTGGTCTTGTACATTGTTGTCGCAAACACCAAAGCTTATTTCATGATCTTTCTTGAAGTGTTTTGCTCCCTTCTGCAAGTTGGGTAAACTATCATCTTTTGGCATGATTAGCTATCACACAATGTGTGGAAGCCTATTCTAAAGGTTTAAAGGGTTTATCTTTGTGTATATTAGTTCTTCTAACTATGTAAACATCTGTCGCACTCATTGAAAGAGTTTTGAGTGCTATCGCACAAGTGTCATCATAGTCATCCCAAAGTCTATCTTAAGTGTCACACTTGTTGTAAATGGTTGTAAAGTGGTCACACTGGGGGAAATACACTGTTTATGTGTCCTGGGTGATCTATGTCATTATGTCGTCAAGTATTCTAAGTGTGAGATCACAATCGAAGTCTTATCACTGTTCACATAAGTCTAACTAGTCTTAAACTTAACCATTTATGAGAAGGCCCCCCAACTAAGTAACTCGGCTTCACTCGACCTCCATGAACTATGCACTACAAAGTTTTAGTCCTCTAGCTGAGACCTTTCCCCTTGAAACTGCGCAATGCGCAGTTCTTGCCCCCCAGCACTGCTGCACTGCATAGTTTCTATGCTTAAGCTCCGACCTTGACTTTTAGAATTGTACAATCATTCCTCCCAACCCGGAATTCATTTCATAGTATGAAATCACAAGCCTCAAGATCATCCCTTGAGCCTTTGAACTACAAAATTTCGTAGTATCCCTACTTGCCTTGTTTCCCAAAACTGTGTCGTGTGTCCTCTGAGTGCTCATCTTCTCAACCTATCCCACTGACTCTCAAAACTGCGCAGTCTCAAAGATAAAGCCACACCCATGGATGCTAGAAATATGCATTGTATAGTCACTGATCCCTTTCTCCTGACCCGTCACTTGGTTTCAACTTAGTTAATGGATTAAAATGCATTATATTAGACTAGGGGGTTTTTAGACTGATGTCATCTCGTTATGAGTGAATTGCAGATATAGGTACTCTATCACACCATGAAAATATGATTAAGAAGGAGATGAAGGAGGGAAGCTTACTGAAAGAAACAATTGTAGTTGAATACACAAGATAATCAATCAAGAAAATAAAATGGGACATCAGCTTGTGATCACAACTCAAGACTTATGATCATTGAAGATTCCTTATCACCAATTCATAGAGGTGAAAAGAAGAAACAAACACTCAACACTCAATAGCAGAAGTGGCTTGACATTGTGTTGTGGCCACCAGCAACCCCCCTCTTTGTTTGATATTAGCAATAACACCAAGCAAATGGGGACCCTTAATAAAAAATCCAAACAAACATTTTATGAAAATTTTTGTATTTGACTCCTTAAAACTTTATCGCATCGCGAAAAGAGAATGAAACGTTTTCTTATGAGCATAATAAATTGCGAAGAAGCGACGTGAAATTCATCGCATTGCATTCATTATGAAGCGCTCTTAAATGAAAAAACTTAAGAAATCTCCGACGGCCGATATGCGACGTCGCATATCGCAACATCGCATAAGTAGCACACAATGACTGAATGACTAAATGTTGCGATCTGCGATAAATGCGATTTGCAAAAATTCACGATCATGATTTTCTGCGATGACACATCTTGACGACGCGATCCGCGATGCTGCGATGCGAGTCGCAGAAATTGCCCATCGCGAATTTTCCTCGGCGCAGTATTCAAGGAAAGCTGTCCGTTAACCAAAATTAGGCGCTTGCCTTAAAATAAATTAATGATTGTACACCAAAGTATTCAGAAAGGACAGTCTTGTGTTTTTCGAAGAGTCAGTTTGCTATGGGTGTCATGATTATGCATTCATAAGAGCTTAAAGCTTTCATGTCAATCTTTATTATCATTACTCTTTTCCTTTGCGTAAACTGTAAGACAGGAAATAACATGAAGCAATGTGAAAGAAACATCTAAGGAAAAGGGGAAAGAGTCAATGCTCGGACAACAGAGAAGAAATCCCTTCAGAAACGGATGCCGCATGCGACAGGACCACAGATTCCACAGTATCACTCAACAGATGCTGATGTAAATAGGCCACCTAAAGCTCAGAGTCAAAGGCGCACAAAAGCAACATGTTTACAAAAAACCCTGAAGATTACGCACCAGAAAAGCCCGGAATAAAGAACGGAGGCAGTTTTCGATGCAGAAAATTATTCAGAGAGTAAAGTCCCTAACTTTTTTAGTCATTCGCAAGGCCGGAAACTGAAATACCAAAAGCAGAATCAGTTTGAAAGAAATTTGGGTCATTACCAAGTATACACGCAGTGAATACACCCAGCCAGAGGAAGATTCTCGAAAATATCTTCTAGTTTACCAGAAAGTGGTGCCAACGCTTGTTATTTCTATTTTCATAGCTCAAACGAAAGCGGAAGGCAACCAGCCGACTCTTCCCAGGTGAATGTTGCATGCTTACAACACTAAGGAGCAAATATAGAAATGGTTCAAAATTAGATTCAATTTTTAGAAATAGTTTTGCTTTATCAGAAGGGCGGTCATTTAAAATTGTATCCTAAATTTATGTAATTAAGTTAATTAGCTAGCAGTATTTAAACCCTTCTCAGGCATTTAGAGAAGCGTCCAGAAATTTGTCAAAAACTTGTCCTCGGAACATGCACTTCTACACCCTTAGAGGAGGTTTTGATGAATGGATGGATCGAGATTTATTAATGTTTGCATTTGATGTCTGCTATTGATGTTGCACTTTTGTACTCTTAGTAGATGTTAGAACAAGTAGAGATAAATCGATTTTGCTTGAAGTTTATGAGTAGGATTAGTCATAAATGGTACTTTTATCTCTTGGCCATTTCTGCTTATATTCTTAAAATGATTTACAATTTTCAGTTGTTTATATGTTATTGCATGAATGTATGAGTTACCATTTGGCACTTCTGTATGGTGGAGTCATTTATTTATGTCCGATATATGAATAACTTATTATGCGATATG
>APFE030776594.1:23884-53518 GCA_000404065.3 Pinus taeda
TATACAAAGCATTAGCTCACAAGCTATCCTGCTCTCAGTACAATCCCTCTGCTACTCATAGACAGTCAAAGGCTTCCACAAGCCTTCTCCTCTTCCCTCCAAGCCTCCTATTTCCTTGCGCAGTTTCTCCTGTGATCCAATGTTGCTTCCTGTGCGAATTCACCTCTCACACAACACATTAAACTCAATAGTAACTACACAGTCCTGAAGGAGATAATTCCTTCTGCATGGATGAGTTTCCTATATAGGAAAAATCCTCCAATTGATAGTATATTGTCCCTTCCTCCGATCTCAACTGGGTCTCTGACTGAACTGACATGCATGAGTTATTTATGAGAGAATATTCAGTTATCTGAAGTGCAGC
Organism: Pinus taeda; assembly: GCA_000404065.3. Lineage (NCBI taxonomy): Eukaryota > Viridiplantae > Streptophyta > Pinopsida > Pinales > Pinaceae > Pinus > Pinus taeda. Next base: position 24,249 of record APFE030776594.1, read on the forward strand.
AATTACATGCATGCATGCATTAACTAACCGAACTCACAATTAGTTCCACAAAGTGTTGGGACTAATCTAATTGGACTTAACTCAGATAACTGAACTAACTAATTACAACTCATCCTAATCTCCTTTAATCAAAGAATAACTTCCTCAATCAATGGAGAAATTGTTGCATGTCTTCACATAGACTTCATGTTTGATTTCCTACAACTAATTAACTCAAGATGAATTAATTAATTATTTTGCAAATAGCTGCTAAGATCAAATTTGAATTTTACTTCTCAATTTTAGTTCAAGGACTAACTAAAATTGGAATCCATCCCAAAATGCTATTTATGGCAATGCTATTTTTAGCACTTCCATTTTTCATTCCTTGTTGCTATGTCCAACACTGGTACTTGAACTGTTATTTATAGCAATGCTATTTTTAACATTTCTTGTCATTTCCAACACTCCCTCTCAACAAGAAAGGCATTCAACTCAAACCCAATCCTGAACATTTGGAATGTTCTGCATGCAACACTTCTCCCTAGTGTTGTTGCTCCAACAACTCTAAAAACAAAAACAAAAAACTCCCAACTAACCTCCCTGTTGGGCTAGAAACATCCTCCGATGCTAAAGCTCCATCTGCCACTAACAAGTGCTCCCTCTCTGAACTCTAAGCTGCTGCAACACTCCATGCATCTTGCACTGTTACACACCTCTCTGTGCCATCCTGCATTGGTGCAACACTCATGTGCCTCTTGCATTGCTGCAGCTTGCTAGCTCTGCACAGTCTTGGGACTCCTACACTGTATCTCTCTCTACTGCTCCATCTGCATCTATTTCTACCCACTCAGTCAGTCCTGCTACTCCTCGTCAGGGCTCCCATAGCAAGTTCTAATCAAAGAGGTTGGGTACCTCAATGACCCTACCCTTATTCCAGCCTTCTTGGTACTGTCACTCCACATCGCCCCACCTCCTACATGCAGGTATGGATGCATGTGATCTCTTTGCCCACTTGGCTCAAAATTTCCCCCTACTGGAGGTCTTTGCATGAGTATATGTCCCTACTCAATATCATCTTGACTTCTCTAGTTGTGGCTGCTCCACAACCTCCTAACGTTGCTTCACCAATTGTAGCTGTTCCACAGTTGTCTGAGACTTCTTCTGGCACTGTATGTTGAGAGGTAATTTACTCTCCCTCTCAACCACCAAGTCTCCATTAGTTGCCTTGCTCCTCAAGGCTTTGCATGCATCTTGAACCTCAAGAGGATATAGGTTCTTGACTCATGAACTGATCTACTTCACCTGTCTCGTGGTGAAGTGTCTAAGGAAAACTTTTCCCTTACTAAAGACTACATCATAGCCTTTGTCTTCCAGCATTGTGATCGATACCAAGTTTTTCCTCAGTCTTGGTACATACTTCACATCCATCAAGGTAATGTGAGCTCCATGCTCCCTTTGAAAGACAACTGTGCCTACTCTTGAAACACTATACTTTTTATCATTACCCATCGCTATGAGTATCTAAAGATCTTTCTCCTCCAAGGTACTGAACAAACTCTTATCGCTGGTCATGTAGAATCAAGCTCCACTGTCAAGAAATCAACCGCAACCCATCATGGATGAAACTATGCATGCGAAGAGGGTGAAATCCAACTCGAATTGTGAGGCCAATGCCTCACCTTCAAATCCTTCCTTGGATCCCATCTTGGATTTCTTCAATGGACAATTTTAGCAAAATGGTCCAACTCATGTCAATGAAAGCATCACACTTTCGATTTGTCAAACTTCTTCCCACCATGGGAAGAACTTGATTTGGGATGAGAATCCTTCTCCTTCCCTTTCTTCACCTTACTCGCTAAGGCGCAATTTTCTTCATCCTCCTTGGATTAAGGACCATCTTTGGTGCTTCTTCTTATCTCCTCCTACATCAAATCCGACCAAATTCGTTCCCAATCTAGCAGTTTTTCTCTTCCATTTATTGAGTCTTAGTAGCTATACAAGCTCTTAGGAAGACCGAGGAGCATAAGACTCACCATGTCATCGTCGGTTGTCGTGATCCCTACACTTCCAAGCTCATCCCTACAGGTGGTGAGCTTGTTCAGATATGTAGAGATCGTGTCGCCCTTTTCACACTTGATTTTCTGAAGCTTGTCTTTTAGCGCCAACTTCCTCTGATTGCTATTATTCTGATATAGATCTTCATGTTTTCCACATTGAAAATGATGTCTCTTTCCCGTGGAGACTCGAGACTATGTGGTCTCGAACTCCCTCCAGAAGGATTCTCCTTGCTCTAGCCACACATTTCTTCCATTCCACCAATTCTGTAGCATTAGCCGCTGTCAGCTTGGGGACTTCCTGATCAATGAAGTCCTTCAAACATTTGTCCTCTAATATTGCTTCCATGCGATCCTTCCAGGCTATATAATTCATGTTGCCATCAAGGACATACTCGAGTCTTAAACCGTTGAATGCCATTGGTGAAACGTGAGATGTGATAAGAACTCGATTTCTATATTCAAGAACTTCAAACATCGAACTTATCCCTTCTTTGTATACTATTCTTTGCTTTGATCACCTTTGCTCTGATACCATGTAGAATTTCCCACTGTAGATCACCAGATAATGCAATATACTAAAGCAAAATACTTGATCTACTTCTACAAACAAACTTGCAGAAGCTTAATCAATTATGAGCAAGATCAAATAGAACACATATAACAGAGAATGAGAAAGCAATCACACGTGAACATAGAAGAATACTCTGGGGAAAGCCTCAGCTAAAAACCCCGATCTCTGTAATATCATACAAGAGGAAATATATCCGGATTACACAAAGCATTAGCTCACAAGTTATCCTACTCTCAGTACAATCCCTCTGCTACTCATAGATAGTCAAAGGCTTCTCACAAACCTTCTACTCTGCTCTCCAAGCCTCCTATTTCCTTGTGCAGTTTCTCCTAGGGTCCAATGCTTCCACTTGTGTGAATTCACCTCTCGCACAACACATTAAACTCAATGGTAACTGCGCAGTCCTGAAGGAGATAATTCCTTCTGCATGGATGAGTTTCCTATATAGAAAAAATCCTCCAACTGATAGTACATTGTCCCTTCCTCTGATGTCAACTGGGTCTCTGACTAAACTGACACGCATGAGTTATTTATGACAGAATATTCAATTATCTGAAGTGCAGCAGTTACATACATGCATGCATTAACTAACTGGACTCACAATCAGTTCCACAAATTGTTGGAACTAATCTAACTGGACTTAACTTAGATAACTGAGCTAACTAATTACAACTCAAAGTACAACTCATCCTAATCTCCTTTAATTAAGGGATAACTTCCTCAATCAATAGAGAAACTGTTGCATGTCTTCACATAGATTTCATGTTTGGTTTCCTACAACTAATTAACTCAAGATGAATTGATTAATAAATATTTTACAAACATCGGCTAAGATCAAATTCAAATTTTACTTCTCAAATTTAGTTCGTACTAACTAAAATTGGACTCCATCCCGAAATGCTATTTTTAGCACTTCCATTTTTCATTCCTTGTTGCTATGTCCAACATTGGTACTCGAACTCGAACTGCTATTTATAACAATGCTATTTTTAGCATTTCTTGTTGCCTTTTTAAACACAACCTTGATCCATCTTAACTCCAGACCTATAAAGTTCATAGAGGGATCAAATTTATCTAGGTGCAAATCTTTCTTCAAATTTTACACTCAAAAAAAAATTTACACCTTGAAAATTTTTATCCCTCTAAAAGCAAAGTTAAAATGTATCTAAACTAGTAATAAAACAATATCCCAATATCATTCTCTTCCTTCCTTTAGTGGTTGCACTTCTTTTGACATTATAATAAAACTCATACAATGGCAACATGGGGATGTTGTCGTGCAGGCCTGTAATTTCAAATTCCTTTTGCCCATTAAATGAAAATTTCATGAGGTTTTTACATTTTACATGCCGTTCACTTTACGGTTTACGCCAATAAACTACCTTTCATGCTAATAAATTAAACTAGTAGCATTGGATCTTCCCGCATTTAACTCTTCTATGTGATAATCAAGAAATAATTCTATGTTTGTTCATAAAGCTTCAAGGTAGAATCATATAGTTTTCACATAGATGCTAGTGAACAGTGTACAACATCTACAGCCTGAGCATAGTCATCCAAGTCTCCAATGTGAGTATAATACTAATCATCTTACACTGTATGATGTTGAAAATATAGTGGAATTATGGCAATTTACTAAAAATAACAGCTACTAGCATGACAAGCCTCCAATGTGAGTATAATACTAATCATCTTACACTATATGATGTTGAAAATATAGTGGAATTATGGCAATTTACTAAAAGTAATAGCTACTAGCATTTATTCATGCTTAACACAACATTCTTTAAACCAAATTACCAAAGTTGTACTTATAATTGCAAACTTCCAGACACCACATAGATATATCCATCTCTAACAAAAACAAATGGCTAAAATATCAATACGTGATCCCCAATTGACTGTGTGGACTTTTAGTTGACCATTCAACTATAAATTTTCACCATTAAAGCAAGAGGATTGAACAATTACAAATCATTTTCGTAAATTTATCTTTGGGTTGACAATTCGATTACAAATATTGACTGTGTGGACTTTTAGTTGACCATTCAACTATAAATTTTCACCATTAAAGCAAGAGGATTGAACAACTACAAATCATTTTCGTAAATTTATCTTTGGGTTGACAATTGGATTATCCCAAAAGTTGCTAGAATATTAATTTAGGTTTTTTTTTTTTAAAGATCAAGACTAGAGTTCAATTCCTAAACGGTCCAATTCATAAACGACACATCCTTCTCAATGGTGGGCACTGAACAGATCCTTAGCTATGAAGCTCCTTATTTAAGGAGGTTGCCAACCTTAAAATCTTCTTAAAACAATTGGGAGAACATCATGCAAAAAATTGGAGAGAAATGGAAGAAAATGTTTTTGAAATTTTGATTGATAAATAAATCTAATACCTTAAAAACTTTTTATCTATTACAATTTTAGAGATTCAAGATATTCAACTTCCCAGAAAACTACCAAATAACATTAAACCTCTTATCTACTCCAATTTTGAAAATTCAAAATCCTCAACTTCCAGAACTACCAAATAACATAAAACCATAAAACACATAATAGATTAGAATACAAAAAATAAAATACACACTTTTTTTTTCTTGAATTTGACAGTGTATCAGGCTACCAACTGGAGTTTGAGCTGCTTCCCAAGCTGGTTGGTTGGTTGGAAGAAATCACGCCTTAATTTACTTCAAAATTTCCTAAAGGATTTATACCATATCAAAATTTACATATAATTTGCAAGTATTTTTCAAGTTTTACAATAACTAACCGCATAAGTAAATAAAACAACCACGCCTTAATTTACTTCAAAATTTCTTCAAGGCCTGTATTACCATATCAAATTTTACATAACTAGTAAGTATTTTCACGTTTTACAATAAACTGATGGCATGAGTAAATAAAGAGTACATACCTGATAGGCTGATACCACCAGTCTAGTAGTTTTGAAGGAGAAAGCATGCCATATTCAGACGCTAACAAATTCAGTGTAGTAGGATAAATTAAAAATTTGCAGGGATGTTATTTCTTTTTCCAACTAGCTAGAAAGAGCAATGGCAGAGGCAAATGTAAGACCATAAAACACATAATTCATCAAACCACATCACATATGTTTAGAGGCTGAAAGTGGTAAATTCGAAAATTGTTTTGCAAAAGAGTCAATTCCAATGCTAGTAAATAGGTCAAATTCTCTGTTAAGATTCATATGGCCGGGCCAACCCTTACTCCCATAATGTCCCATTAATTCTCAACAACCAGATCTTGAAAGAATATAACGCCCTTAGTGATAGCCCTATAGTCCCCATAATGTCCCATTAATTCTCAACAACCAGATCTTGAAAGAATATAGCACGCTAGCCATAACCCTCCCATAGCGTTGTAGTCCGTAGATACAAAACAATCGACTGGATTACCGATGTGGATCCCCTATGTGTAATATGTACATTATAATTAAATTTTTGTAAACTCAATTTTAATTATAACAAATAAATTTAAGGATTTGTATATTCCCATACAATAAATTTTTACGATTTAAATTTTATTTAAACATCAAAATGACGAGACACCAATATATTTTAGACATAAAATTTAACATGCACAAATTTTCTGCAACTCTAAAATACGTGCTAAAATTTAAAATACAATTTCCGGGCCATGCCAAGTTGCCAAGCAACCATAGCAAGCCCTCCATGTGGAAAGCCCCTCATAACACACATCCGAGTCCGTGCACATATTTGGAAACCATTTTTCACCACCGACACGGAGACACATATGGTTTATAGGAAAGAAGGCATTTAGCGGGACCCACAGCTTACTGTCGTTGATTTCCAACGAACACCGACCTCAAACCTGTGCCACCACGACTTTACGAGTAACAATGCTCCCCGGGCCCACCTGATCGGATAAGATGCCGAACGCGCTCTCAATCGTAAACAAACACGTAGAATATATATAAACAAAAAACGTAATTTTCGTAGGAAGCACGCAATTGCAAACAGAGTGGGCTCCACACAGAGTTGTTACCCAGATACCCTGCACTGGGTCCGCAAAATCATTGTCCACGTAGACCAGACAAACAGCCTTTCTCGTTCGCAATATCCATAATATTTAACGGTTCTATGCATGGCATAAATTCGATGGCTACTTTTTATTCGTTAAGTGAATTTGGTATAATTTATAATTTTAATGATGATGATGATTAACGTGTATTGAGATCAAATTTTAGTTTATTGGATTTAAAGAAATGAATTATTTAATTTGATACTTGGAGAGAAGCCTCTTGAGCTTGTAATTTTGACAACCTAAAATGCTAGGAAGGTCAGTGTTGCAACAAAGATTTTGACACTGAGATCTAATGTGGTTGTACGTGGGGCACTCTACGAGGAAGTGATTTTCATCTTGGATGTTCGTATTCTCACAGACATCGCAAAACTTTTCCATCCATGGTGTTTAGGAACTACCCAACCTTTCCATCCATGGTGTTTCAGGCACTGTCCAAGGACCCATTTCACTATGGAGCTCATGAGAGTTTGTTATAATCTTGGCTATATTAATTTTCTTCTTTGAGTTGGTTAAAACAGAGAGATACTTTTGATTTTTTAGGGTGGAGTTGATGACCTCTTTATAATATCTTAATTTTCTTTTTCGCTGTTAAATCTTCCTCACACTACATTTTTCTTTAAACTTAAAAGTAACAATATTTTTAATATTTTGCAATGCAACATTCTCAGTCGATCTCCTAATATTTTTTTTTAATATAAAAATAATTAATATATAACCAATCATTATTTAAAATTATATTTAATAAGTATTTTAAATTAAATTATATTTACAAGGCATTTGAATTTTGAAAAGTATCAAAAAAGTGATTCCGACTTTTTACTGTATGTACATTCCTATTAAATCTTGCATGAATAATTTGTAAAATTTTAAATAAGATGCTTCTAATGATATCAAAATAGCTCTAACTCGTAAGGAAAAAAAAATGTTATAATATTCTAATTTTTTTTAAATTAGTATATAAACAATATGCAAAATTTTAACTAAATATCAAAATAGCTAAAATTTATGAGAAAAAAATAATGTTATAAAATCTCAATTTCTCTGGATTTATGTATAAACAATTTGTAAAACTCTAGAAGTAATAGATACAATGGTATCAAGATTGCTACGACCTTAAGGGAAAAAAAATGTTAAAAGATGTAATTAACCTTGAGATTAAATTCAAAGTTATTGTGGGTAGAAATAAATGAGTTACTAATGGTGTATGTGAATCAATATGATTTGGAATAAATTTCATTTGTATTATTTCTCTTAACTTATTTTTTAAAACATATGATAAGAAAAATCATTTTGAAATGTAAAACAAATTTTGTACTTTTGTTTTTTTAATTATTTTTAAATAAGTAATTTAATTTGAATATATAATTGAAATTTATATAGTTTAATTAATAAAGGTAATGATTCTTTTTCAACATTTTTTCAAACAATTTTGCCCAAAATATCATAGAAATTTTTAAGAATTATAAGTGTAAGTTGTTTAATTTGCAAACTTCAAATTTTTTTGGGATTTTCCAGAGTGTTAAATCTATTTATGCATTTAAAAGCACATTTTAAATAACAAGAAATCACAATCTTCCTAGAAATTATATTTCCAAATTATAACAAGATAAACAAATAAAAATAAAAATAAAAATCATCCAAATATTCGTATAACATAATCTCTCAAAATATTGCTTTACTTGAACATTAAAAATAAAATTTTCATTAAATTGAAAATTAGGTTTCTAACTTACATAATAAATGTCAATAATAATGATAATAATAATGTTAATTTCATGACTTAAAATAAAAGTTAATAATAATGTGCATTTTAAAAAATGGTCAATCTAATAAAGTAAAAAAGAAAAAAATATCCACCCAATTTAAATTTAAGTACTAAGACAACTATATAAATTAAATAGTTAGTAAATGTAAATAAGTACCAAAATACTTGCCCATTAAAAAAAAACATAAAATTTAATTAAATTCTAATTTTATTTTAAACTATTATCGTCATTATTAATTGTAAAAAGAATGAATATATGTGTTAAACATATATGTACAGTTAAAAAAAGCATGTAACAAAATTTTTAGCCTATAAAGGAGGGTTCAAATACCTGGGTTTTCATCTCAGACCTGCAAGTTACAAGAACGCTCATTGGATGTGGTTATCGAATAGGTTTTATAAAAGAATTGAAGGCTGGAAGTTCAAGTGCCTTTCCATAGCAGGCAGAGCGGTTCTGGCCCAGATTACTGTTTATTGGGCCCACTTATTCTATTTTCCCTCTGGCATCATTGCTATTTTGAATAGGCTTATGGAAAATTTTATATGGAGAGGAGGAAAGCATAAAAGCAAATATTATCTAACCAGTCTTTCGAAAATTTCCCTTCCTGAGGTACTGGGAGGATGGGCATCATGAATATTAGGAACTATGGTAAGGCCCTCTTATGTAAATCCATTTGGAGGAGTATTAATGGGGATAGTTTTTGGAGTGCCACTATCAGAAAGAAATACATGAAGAATAAAGACCTAATATTATAGTATAGAGAAGGCACAATCAGAAAATTACAGGGATCAACAATCTGGAAAAGCTTTCATATAATAGAATCTTTCTTCCTTAAGAATTATTCTGAAATATACAAAATGGGAAAGATGTGTTTATAGGTTATGATCATATCACTGGTCTGGGGGAGGATTTTATCATTCCACATTCTATCATTATGGCTCTTCTATCATTATGGCTCTGCATAGATCCAGGATTTTTTCCTTGAGTCAACTAATTGAAGACTGGCAGGGGGGCATTCCTATATGGAAGAATTTTCAATCTTTGGGCCTTAGCGAAGATTATGCACAACAGTGGGCCAATATTATGATATCTATCAGGGGCTCTAGCATATGCAAATCTAAAGGGAGGGATCATCTTACATGGAGAGGTATAAAGAGGTGGGATGAATTAAAAGTCAAAGATATTTATTTGGTTTTGACAAGGTTTATCCCACTCCCTTTTCAGCACATCTTTCCCATGACTTTGTGGAATATTGGGGTGCCAAACAAAATCATTCATTTCTCCTGGCTCGTATTTCATAACAAGATCCTAACTTCGGAAAATCTACAAAAAAGGAATTGGTCAGGTCCTAGTATATGCCCATTATGCAAAAATGGGGGAGATAATAGCAATCATATTTTTATTACTTGTAGATATGCTTATCAGCTATGGAGGGAACTTGCATATTTCTTTGGTATTTGTTTGGTGGATCACTCAAATGTCCAAGTGGCTTTAAGCTGGTGGAGCTCGCAGAAATTCTCTCACAGATCAATTCCCCTTTTGCTTTTCTGGACAGTTTGAAAGAGAAGGAACAATGTTATCTTCCGAGATGGGAAAGATATAAAATTGCCTTTGTTAGTACAAATCACTTCGATGTACTATTCCATTCCTAAAGAATTGTCTTCAGGCAAATCTAGCACTCCAGGGAACCATATAATGAAGTTGTTGGGTTATCCAAGGGCTTTTTTTTATGGAGCTGCACAAAGAGGCACGTGTGCATGTGATGTTTTTATATCGATGTCTGAAGATCTTCATTACTGCATCTACTGGCATGGTGGACGTGGTACAAACAATAAGGTTGAGGCAATGGCTTTTGTGGGCCTTCTCCAGTTCAGCTCTTTCCTGAATATACAATCATTGCAGATATATGGGGATTCCAAAAACATAATAGGATTGGCTTCAGGGAAGCTCATAAACAAGAATCTCATACTTTCTGGATGGATTAATAGGATAAAAATGTTATGGAACAACAATCCGGTTTTCACAATCAGCAATGTGGACAGGTCTCTGAATTCTCATGTGGACATCTTGTCAAAGAAGGACCTTGCAAAAGAACCTGGTACATGGAAAATGGAGGTACAAATACAAGACTCAATATATCTGATAGAAGATTTCTCCCTACCAAGTACCTAGTTTTCCAACTGGTTTTTGCTTTATTTTGAATCATCACCTTCTTCTTTCACATAAAGGTACGTTGTTTATCCCCTGACCCTTATGAGTGATGGGACCGGTATATATGTGTGTGTGTGTGTGTGCGTGTGTGCGTGTGTGGCTCCTTGCTATCTGTCTATCTTATTGTTACATATCTTGTTCCAGAGAATTTTGTTTCCTATGCCTCTATGATGGCCCTAATCGGCTTTTATCTTTCAGCAAAACATTCAAGCTGCATATATATGTTATTGCTCTTTGGAGAACCTCTCTTATGTAAATACTTTCATATGAATATAAATCAAGCTTTTTTTTCACACTGGAAAAAAAAAAAAAGATTCACCTCCATTTTATTATAGAGATTCTTAATTTATAAATAAACTTTATTATAATATTATGGGTTACTAATACCACATACCTAATAAAACTCACTCATTTTCATATGGCACATGTTTATGTGACATTTTTTAAATTAATTAATTTAATCGAAAACACAAAAAAAAATAACTTAAAAAACAACTAAGTTAATGATAGCTGTAAAAATAAAATATTATATTATGTACCAAAGAGCGTGGAAGAATAAAAACCATTTTAAAAGAATTAAAAAAATATCAACTAGACCTCGCACAATCTATAATAAAAATGGAAAAAATTAAAATTCTAAAAACTTTTAATATCTCTATCAATGTAACTAATTACAATCTAAAATACACCATATAAAACAACAAACAATGGATGAAAACAACCACGATTGATGGAATTTGTAATGGTTACGTCCGGTTGACCTCACCATTACTTTTCATATTTAGTGGGGGACCATAACTCCATTTGCCGATAGTGACGGAGGTACATGCGTAGAAAGGAAGGTCCTTCGTGGGACGCACGACCCACGCCCGTCCCTTTCAAGCTTCCCCAATGTTCACCGGTTCACAGCGGGCAACCGAACTCAAATGAGTTAATAATTTTTTTTGCTTTAAATTAATATAAATATATTTTAAATACATATCTAATATGAGTAAAGAGGGATTTAATTTCTTCAGGTTTAAATTTTTTTATAATTCGATATTATTTAAATATTTTGTATAGTTATTATTTTTTTGTTTGAGATTTTTCATAATTTTCTTTTGGTGGACATAAGTAAAATTTTAATTCAATTTTGATGACAGATGAACAACGTTACACATCATACTAGGCTATAGAATGAGCCTCTTGGCTCAACCAGTGGTAGGTTGTCTGGTGGGATGCTATGTTTTTAGAATCTCATGCTACGATATGTTTATGGAGTTGTCTATATGTGAGGTTTTTTTGAGTCTAGTGGATTTCTTGCCCAAATATTGATTTGTGTTGTTTAAACAGGTTTTTTTATACACAATTTTTTATTTTTTTAAAGAAATGGTTATGTATTGCATTAAAAAAACATATTTTGAAGCTCATGACCTTGTCCAGCGCAGTCCAAAAATTCATTTTCAACTTTTCACAAACTCCATAATGAACTACCATAGTTAACTCCTAAGCTATATGTTACCAGCCTAAATTGGTTTTCTCCATACATTCTCCAAAAATCAACTAAAAAGACAACATATTTGCAAACCATAACAAAACTAAAACTTGGGAAAAGAAAACTGCATATCCATCATAACATAAGCAACAAGGGCTTCATTTTCTTATGGCTGTCTAAGAAGAAATGGCATCATAATCATCGATGGGGAGAAGGTCACTCTCTTCTTGTTGTCCAGGGTTCGCATGTTGCTCCATATCCTTAGTTGCTTCAATGCAAACCACTTTGTCGTTGCCATCCTCGACCTCCACAAGCTTTACAACACGAAATTCCAACATTTCGTTGGCCACCTAAAGACGGTCCATCTTGGACCTCAAAATTCTCATTCTTTGATTTAGAAGTTCAGTTTGAGCCTGGGATTCTGTTAAAATCATCTTTGCATGCTGATAAATCAAAGTGATGACAAAGTCCAAGGCTCCATAGACTTGGGACAATGCAATTTGAAGCTTGAATTCTAGAGTCTATGTCTTCAAAGTCACCCGGGTGACCTATATATACTAGAGGGTTTTGTTTCCTTGATTTTACACCAATACATTCACCATTAATGTCGTCTTGAACCGCATAAACCAAACGTTCAAAGACCATAATGGAAATATTACAATCTGAGCCAAATTCCATTGTGAGCATGGAGAACACACATACGGCCTAGGCTCATATACAAATATTATGATCTCACAAATTCGAAAGCTTATATTATTCACAATGGCTACCTTCCATTTTCCCTTTCCACAACCCAACATGACGACCTCTATACACACTTATCTGTAACAACCAAGAGCCACCACATTACTGCAATCTTTAATACAACTTCAAGATAATGCAAGGGTGATTTAAGTGATAAGTCCCAGCTCCTTTCTCAATTTCAATTCGAATACATGATCGGAACAACAAAATTTTAGATTAATCTTCATTGTATAAGTTTTGTAATCAAAGCCCCTTCATTAATCTTTAACTTGCCTTGTTCTAACCGTGCCCCTTGGTTAGCCAATGTCTCTGTTATCATATTAATATTTCTTTTGATATTGAAAAATCTAATCAGATCATACTTTTCCAATAGCAGCTTGATTCAATGTAAGATGGGTGTTAAGTTTTTCTCATCATTTTCTTTAAATTTGTCCATCCACTAAAGTACAAGCTTTAAGTCTTTGAATACCATCAATTGAATAAGACCTTTAGAGTGAACCAATTCCAATCCTTGCTAGACAACCAAGTATCCATCATGGTTATTTGTTGATATCCCTAACCCCTAGGAAAATTGTATCTCCCTTTATTTGTTGGGGCGAAAGATAACCCCGCTTGCTCCTGCCTCCCCAAGGTTGCTTTTCGAAGCACCATCAAAGAATAATACATATTATACAAAATCAGAGTCTCTCATCAAATCAGAGTCATTGGCAGTCAAGCACAATGAGGTCATTGACATCCAAGCTAATGCAGTTCAAGGAGGATCTAGATCTTCCTTTCTCAAGTTTTGGGAGACAAACATCTCTATTTTCTAGGGAGCTATTGATAGCTACCCTTTTGTATAAATAAACATGCCAAGGAACTCATTAGCATTCAAATTTACCATCCAACTTTGTTCTTTTCTCCTTTGGAACATGTACATATGCATCACATCGAAATACCATTCTTACCAGTCCATACCTCTTGTGGATATTATCCTCCAACGCCAATGAAGGTGATCTGTTGACCAGGTAACACGCAGTCTCCACCACCTCTGCCCATAATTCCTATCCTAACCTGGCACCATTGAGCATGCTTCTTGCCCTTTCCATCAACGTCTTGTTAATTCTTTATGCAACTCCATTTTTCTCAGGTGTGTATGGAGTAGTCTTCTGTCGTGCTATACCACACTTCTTACAGAACTCTTCAAATTCCTTCTTGCAAAACTCTCCACCGTTATCTGTCCTCAACACCTTTATCTTCGTCTCTGTCTGGTTTTCCACCAAAGCCTTAGATTCTTTAAACCTATCAAAGACTTTAGATTTCTTCTTTAGGAAATATATCCATGTATTCCTTAAGAAGTCATCTATAAATGATACATAATACATAGACTTATCCAGTGATGGAACCTTCATAGGTCCAAACACATCACTGTGCACAAGCTCTCATATTTGTTTCACCCTTTTACCACCAGAGGGGAATTTCACCCGATTTTTCTTCCCATATACACAATTTTCACTAAAATCAAAATTCAGAGAGCTATTAGTCATACCTTCTACCATACCTTTACCATGAAGTATTTGAAGGCCCTTCTCTCCAATATGTCCAAGCCTTTGATGCCATATCATGGTCTTTTCTCCAGAGACCACTAGATTTTCTGCTCCACTTTTAGGAACCACATAATTGTTGCACCCATCAATAACAGTGCTACCTTCCAGCTTGTACAGAGTTCCAATCCGAACTCCCCGCATCAATACCAGTGATCCCCGAACCATCTTGCAAATATCTTTCTCGAACAATGTTTTTACACTTGCATCATCCAACTTGCTTATAGAAATCAGATTTCTAGCTAATGTGGGAATATGTAGAACACCCAAAAGTGTTCTAATCCTTCCACCTTGCAACTTCAACTTGACTTTTTCATGACCAATGATTCTAGTTGTCCTGTCATCCCCTAAGGAGACATCACCACCATCATATTTCTCATACTTGTAAAACCACCCTCTATGGGGAGTGAAGTTAAAGAATGCACCTGAATCAATCAACTATGCCTCATGATCTACATGTGTACTTGAAGAAGAAGACAAGTACACATCCCCACCTTCATTTGAGGTGGTTTTTGCCTCTGCAAAAGGAGCATCATTAGATCCCTTTCCTTTCTTAGGAGCTTTAGATTTACAGTCCCTTTTGTAGTGCCCTTCCTTTTTGCATTTCCAGCACACCTTCATAGGGTTTCGTGGAGATTTAGATCTCCCACTCGAGGATTTACTTTTTTTTTGTTATGGGACCATCCTCATATAGACAATGCATCACCATTCTGGCTCTCCATATTTTTCCGTCTCATCTGCTCCATCAGCAAGGCTGAGACCATTTCATCAAACTGCAAGGCAATGGCATTGCTACCTATTGCAATAACCAAACTATCCCATGAATTTGGTAGAGAACACAACAAATTGATGCACGTATCTTCATCTAAAATTTTAATATCAACAGATAATAACTAGCTTACCACAATATTAAATGCATTCAGATTCTCTGTCACCAAGTCTCCATCTTTCATCCTCAGGTTATACATCTTTTTCCATAGGAACAATTTATTCACCGGAGACATAGATTGTTACAAATTCCCTAACTTGTCCCACAAATCCTTCTCCGTAGATTCCCCTGATACATTCAACAATATTGAATCTGAGACACACAATCGTATTGTGATTTTTGCCTTTCGATCCAACCTCTTCCATTTTTCATCGGAAACTCCCGTTGGTTTAGTACCCAGATCTACCATGATCCACTGATCTTTATCCACCAACAAATCCTTCATCTTGAGTTTCCACAACTCAAAACTCTGACCATTAAATTTCTCGATCTCTATCTTTCCACTGCTCATCATCTTCTTTCACCACAAGAATTGATCCCGTGTGTCTCCCACTGAACAGGGTCTACCACAGGCCCGAGCAAAACCCCTCAACAGCAAAGGTGTCCCCTTGAAGCCAAAACAACTCTGATACCAAATGTACATTTTAACCCCATACAAAAATTACCTACATACGAATTCTAAAAGCAGAAAATAAACAAAGGCGAGAGCATAACACATAAAACAAATATACACATAGACTTTCCCTTGGATCCCAAAATCGAGACTACCAGATTGATTTTTCATTATATTCTTTTCAATGTTACAATACATATATATACATGCTAAAGCATCCATAAACCCCAATCCATTAACCCTGGATTAGAACATAACTATAGTTCCCTTGACCAGATCTACAAAATGCCATGGACCGAAAACCATCGCGCCCAAAACCATGTGCGAAAACCATGCACAAAACCATAGGTAGGTTCTCCCACCTAATATAGGGTCCAAAAAGAAAATTCTCGGGCCCCTGCCCCAGACCCCATAGAGGAGGCCTACCGCCCCCCTCAAACCCCCTTCATAGCTAAGTATATTCTACGATACCTCAAAGGCACTACCCAATTTCAACTATGGTACAGATGGACAGAGGGAGTGAATCTATGTGGCTTCATAGATGTAGATTGGGTGAGGAGTCCATCAGAATGAAAGAGTACATTAGGTGGAATTTTTAGTGTTGGGTCCGTAACAATTTCTTGGTATAACAGGAAGTAAATATTTGTGGCACTCAGCGCGACAAAAGCAGAATACATGGCTACTAGTCAAGAAACATGTGAGGTGATCTAGATGAGAAAGATACTTGTTGGATTGTTTGGTCAAATCATGGATCAAATGATGATCTACTATGATAATTATAGTTGCATCAAGTTCTCTGAAAATCTTGTTTTTCATGATCAATCGAAGCATATAGATATCTGGTACCACCATTTACGGGATTGTGTGCAGAGGTGGATAATGTTGTTGCCGTACATTTCGTCAAAGGAACAAGATGCTAACATTTTTAACAAAGGCCTTGTCAAGAGGGAAGTTCGAGTTCCACAAGTGTAGGATAGGGGTGGTTGATAATCCCTTTCTCGTTGAGAGAGAGTGTTGAAAAATGCAACAAGAAATTCTCAATTTTATTTTTCCTTGATTAAATTGAGAAAATTCGAATTTCGACATCAGCAGACAAATTGGATTATGTTAACTTGTGTGACATGGCTTGTGTAACCCATTTTACTCAGTATATTTGAGTTGGAAGAGTTAGAGTTTAGTTCTACATGTGTGATTGATAATTTGTAGCAATCAAGGTCAGTTATCTAAGGTTGTTTTCAGTTAACATAGTTCCAATTGTTGGAGGAACTATTGGAGGGTCAAGTTGTGTAGTGGGACTTCAATCAAACTCAATGATCATCCAGTTAATTAATTAATCAACCAAAATAGCTAGTGCATGTAGAGAATTTGAGTTACCCAATTGAGGTGGAGATTCCAAGGCAATGTAACATCAATTTTAGACTAGTCTTGAGTGTACAGGTGTTGCATGCATTCAGATGACCAACATAAGGAATTTCACAATTCAATTAGAAGAATTTCCTAAATAATAATGGCTAATTATTCAAGTAATAACGTAAGGAAATAGGATTTCAATGCGAGGCAAATTATGATTAAGTGTGGGTCAAAGGCCTTGAGTGAGAAGAGAGATAAGTTGTGCACTTGCAGGGTGAGATCAATTGAGCAAAGAAATTTTAATACATCTCTATTCATTTGATTAATGCAAGTAGGCATTAGTGTTTTTAGCATATTTCTTTCCCCAAATAAAAATACTTGTTGCATATGTGTTATTTCTTCTTGCATATTTTTGTTCTAAATGTGAATTAATGTCCATAGAGAAGTAGTGTAGGTTTATGTCTTGTGATTTTGATTAAAACTTCTTGAGCATTTGCAAATCTACAACCTAATTTCTACCCAAGTTCCAAGTATGGAAGTGGGGCCTACAAACTGACAACATAATAGCATCCGTCAGGGACTACATATCATTAAGGAGCCTGAAAACCACCCTAGGTGATCAATCCCTGATATGTAACTATTTTTCACTGACCTAACTCCACAATCACACCCTTGACACTTCATGCATGCATTTATGAGGGTATAAATGCACCTGCAATCCTATCTCCCAACAATTATGACCCAAAATCCCCTATTCTATGTATGTCGTCGCAAGATCGATGCCACTTTTTCAGGCAGGTCTCCATACCACTACCCAAAAATTCTTGTAACTTTCCAGAATCATGGAAATGATGATAATAATGCTACAATCAATACTTGAGCAACATCTTGACAAGAACATTCCTGGTACATGACAGACATTTTTAAAACATATGGTAAACATGAAAGATACACGTCATGAATGTGTATATGATCATAAAGTTCTGAACTTCATCTAAGAATCTCCAAGAAGGCTCAATTCCCTCTCAAGCTAGTTCAAACAACACTTGTTAGCCCATGCATTCATCAACCATTCAATAAACTATCAAATCATGAACAAGATCCATAGCTAGAGCACATCATAGAACAATGCTTATAACCAACATATAATCATAATATAAACCATGACAAATCAACTATAAAATCCACATAATATCAAATACATGTGCTCATTAATTACATTAGAATAATATTTCTTATTAACTTATGCAAAATCCAACCAAGTCAAGGACTTCAACGTACCACCCAACCATAGATTGGGTTGAACCAAATATTTCTTTCATCCAATCACCCCTGTGCCATATTTTAAGCATGAATGTGGGATATCACGGGATAAACCAAGACATAATCAACTAGTGATTCTAGAGCTTAAAACACCTCCACCCTCAAATTATTGTGATCTCACCTAAACCAGTCCCGAGATCACAAAACCAAACCAAACTTGGATGCGTTAGAATTTCTTCAGCCTACCTTGATGAATTTTCTTGTCTCACCCACCTATTGAGGGCTTCCCAAAGAAAACCATCTCCACCCCAACCCTTGGGATTTTCCTAAGACCACCTCACTCGGTTCTAAAACCTTCCATCAATCTAAAGCTCAACTAAGAATGAATCCCATCACACCATTGTTATCCTAGAAATGGAAAGGCAATGTTGAAACCACTATCAAACTAGGAAAAACCCATGACAATGACAAAAAATGAACCAAATAAACAAATTCATATACCATCCATTCACATCCGAGCAAGGAATCACACATGCAACTTGTTACCTATAAAATCTTCCTACTTAAGTTGTTGATCCAACCTTGTTCTTATGTTCCCTTACTTTCCTTTGCTTCCCTTTGATTTTTCTTTTCTTTCCTTCTCTAAATCCAATTGAATTCTAAAAGGCTCCAAGAATTCTCTAAGTGTGCAAGAGTGTATGAGAGAGAGAGAGAATGAAATGAAAGAGCCAAAAGTAAACTGAGAAAATCTATGAACTATTTTTGTGATGCCTTTTTATCATTGATATCCATTTTTCTTCATTTTTCTTCATTTTTCCTCTAATTTCCCTTTCATTCATATATGTGTTTCTTCATCTCCCTTTTCTTTGATTTTCCTTATTTTTCTTAATTAAATTTCAATTTTTTCCTCTTTTCCTTTCCAATGCCTTTTCCAATTTCCATAGCCATTAATAAACCACAAGTGATTCCCACTATAATGTTTGCCCAACATTCAACTTGGAATACGTGCCCCATGACCTTGGTCTTATTTTTCTTTGCCTTTAATATCATTTTTTATGTGAAACTTTAACCTGGGGTTGTTACAAACCTCTCCCCCTTAGGGGAACATCGTCCTCGGTGTTCTATGACACCTATGACTAGAAAACCACTGAAAACAAAACATATTGCCTATGGAGCTTTATGACATAACTCGATACAGTATTTACAATGACATCCTGCTGAAAAACAAAATAAACATATCACTTATTGGATATTTATAACACAACTCATTATGGTATTTACAACAACAACACACACACACACACACATAATAAAAACTCATTTGCTTGAACCAACAAATAATGAAGTATACAAAGCCTGCATCTGATCAGACATCTTCCATGTAGCTTTATTGGGCCCAAAGGGCTTCCACTGCACTTTATATTGATCTATTTATCAGTTCTAGAGCATGAAATATTTCCATTGCAATATGCATTGTGGCTTTGGTTGGAACTCTCCCTCCAATTCCACCTATAATACAAACCAATCAAGTACATTATCAACATCTAGGACATATCTCTTAAGCAATGAAACATGGAAAAAATCATGGACTTTCACTGTTGGCGAAAGTGCAAGTTTATAGGTCACTAGTCCAATCCTCTTAAGGATCTCAAAAGGCTTGCAATACTGAGGTTCCAGCTTTGCACATGATCTAATTCTCAAGGAGCTCCTCTTAGGCTTGATGTGCAAGTACACATGCTCCCCAACCTAAAACTCCTTGAATGTTATGTGCTTATCTTCATAACTCTTATTCTTGTCCTATGCTACCTTCAAATTCATTTTGATAACCTGCATATCCTACTCCATCTCAGCCAACATGTCTGGTCCAATCAACACCTTATTCACTAGATCACTCTAGTTGTTAGGTGTATTACAACTCCACCTGTAAAGAGCCTCAAATAGAATCATCCTCAAGAATTCCTAATACCCATTATTATATGAAAACTCTACTAGTGGAAGATACCTCTCCCTCTTCCTCTATTGATGAATGATATACATCCTCAATATTCCTCAAGAACCTTGTTAACCCTATCTGTTTATTCATCTATTTGCGAATGATAAGTTGTATTGAAAGCCAACTTTGTCCCTAATCCTGCAAATAAATCCTTCCAAAACCTGGAAGTGAAATTGGCATCTTCATCTCATATGATCTTCTTGGGAACACCATGCAACCTCACTATCTCTATGATGAAGATTTGAGCTACCTCATTAGCCGAATTCATAAACTTCACTACAATGAAGTAAGCTACATTTCTCAACCTATCCCATGATGGAATCATGCTACATCGATATCCTCGGAAAACTTGTAATGAAGTTCATGGAAATGACCTCCCATTTCCATTATATAATCAGAATAGGCTGCAATAAACCAGCTAGGTGCTTACGCTGAACTTTCACATGCTGATTGTCTAAACATCTAGCAACAAACTCAACCACTTCATTTTTCAAGTTTGTCAAAAGATTTAACTTCTTAACAGATGTCAAAGTCTTCTGATATCCTGGGTGACCTGAATATAGCTTGACATGAAACTCCTTCAAGATAAACTTATTCAATTTTATATTATCTAGCACATTAATTATGTTTCTTAATTTGATCATGCCATCTATCATGAGGTGATACTGCTTATCCTTATCCCTATCACTTTCACCCTACTACTGCAACCTATGCTTTAGCTATTGGTACTTGTCACCATGCTACCTTGCATACAATATCTGCTCCTGCAAATATGTTCCATAAAATCTAACAGTTGAAATATGATTCACCTGCACTCTCCCACTCAGATCATCTATAATCTAATTCTCCTTGTCTTTAATGTATATGATCTCGAATTCAAAGTCACTGGATAGCTAACCATCTAGCTTACCTGGAATTCAAATTAGGTTGGTGAAACGGGTACCTCAGTCCACTATGATCACTCATCAGAATAAACCTCTTGCTAAGGAGATAATGTCTCCACATCGGCAATGCACAAATGATAGATGCTAACTCGAGATCATGAGTCACATACTTATGCTCGTGCTCATTCAAATTCCTTGACTCATAACATACCACCTGTCGTTCCTACATTAGGGCTAGACCAATTCTTTTCTTGCAAGCATATATACAAACTACAAAATCCTTATCAGGATTTTCAATCTTCAAAATTGGAGCATTTGTAAGCAAATTATTCAATTGCTCAAAACTAGCTACACACTCCTCGGTCTATTCAAACTTATTCCTTTTTCTCTGTAATGATGTAATCAAATAGCCAATCCTTGATAAGTTTCTGATGAACCTATTGAAGTAACCTACTAGCCCCATGAATGATCTAACCTCATCCACAATCCTAAGAGTTAGCCACTCCATGATAGCCTTATTCTTTTCTGGATCCAATGTCATCCCTTCCTTGGAAATAACATATCCCAAGTAATGAATCTGAGACTAAAAGAAACTAAACTTACTAAGCTTGGCATATAACTGATGCTCTCTCAACAATCTCAACACTACTTCCAGAGGCTCTGCATACTCCTCCTCATTCTTGGAGTATATCAATATATCATCAATAAACACTATCACAAACTTGTCCAGGTAAGGAGGCAACACACTATTCATTAAACGCATAAAGGTGATTGGAGCATTACTAAGACCAAAAGGAACCACCACAAACTCACAATGCCCAAACCTCATATGGAATGCAGTCTTGTAGATAATTTCTTCTTTGATGCACACCTAATGATAACCTAATCTCAAATCAATCTTTGATAATACCGTTGCTCCCTCTAGATGACCAAACAAGTCATCAATCCTCAGAAATTGATACCTGCTCTTGATCATCAACTTGTTCAGCTACATGTAAAGAATGCACAATTTGAGAGTACCATCCTTCTTCTTTACAAACAACATTGGTGCACCCCAAGGCGACACACTTAGCCTTATGTATCCCTTATCAAGAATTTCTTTAAGTTGTAACTTCAATTCCACCAACTCTGGAGTGCTCATCCTGTAAGGTGCCTTTGATGTCGGTGTTGTTCCTAGTACCAACTCAATAGAGAAATCCACTTCCCTATGAGGTGGTAACTATAAAATCTCTACAGGAAACACATCTTGAAATTTTTGCAAAATAGGGTACCTCTTCAGGACTTCCTCTTCCTCCACATCCTTCCCTTTATCACTGGAAATATGCACCACAAACAATACACACCCATTCCTGCAATTGTGCTTATCTTGCTTGGTTGTAACCATTCTTACTGATTTAGGCTTCTTCTTTCCCTACAATATTCTCCTTTTTCCATCATCATTTAGGAACTCAATAGCTTTCTCATAACAATCTACCTTGGCCCTGTGAGTGAACAACCAATCCATGCCAAAAAGCATGATATATGAACCCAAAGGGAGCAGATTTAGATGTGTTGATGTAGGCATACCATTCAAATCAAATGCATAAGCTCTCACCCAATGATGAACTCTTCTCTTGGTCCCTGTAGCCAATTACACCAACCAATATTTTGCATGCACTTATTTACTCAAACGAAAAAGATCCACCAAGTCGGGACTAACATAACTATAATCAGATCTAGGATCAATCAAAATGGCAACAAATTGATCACAAAGCTTACCTTCCATCTTACTAATGGATGTATGATGATCTTCCTTCCTATTATCAAGTGCTAAATAGATATGAGGAATTATTTGACCAACATCCCCAACTATTTTCACCTCCTGGGAACTATAGATCTGAGGCATGCCACCCTGATATAATGGACACTCCTTCTTTCGATGATCCTTGCCATAAATCCAACCCTGCAATAGTTCCCTACTGTTACCTATATTCTAATTCTCTCCAAGTTGAGATCCGTGTGCTTTATCAACTGCATTAAACTTCTTATAAGGAGCCACATTCTCTTTCTCACCTGCATCTTGAAATCTTCCCCACTTTTGAGGCCATTTTACCTTAGTATTTTCACTCACTTTCCAGACATGTTTAAGCTCATACTTGCACTTCAACTACTCATAACAATGTTTCAATTTCCTAATGGCTTCCTCCAATGACCGAGGCTCACCAAAATCAATCTAGTCTCTAAATGCCATTGGTAGCCTGCTGATGAACCTTTGAATCTTCACTTTCGCATCCTTGAGGTAAGACACATACCTCAACAACTCAAGTAATATGCTAGTGTACTCATCATCTTTCATAGAACCCATCCTCAACTCATAAAAATCCTTGGCCCTATCATCATAGTACCTTTCAGATAGGTAAATCTCCTTGAAAAGTCTCTCAAACTCATCCCAAATCAACTCCTCTTCTCTAATGCTTCTGGCATTCTTCACATCCTCTCACCAGATATTTGCTTTCCCTTTGAGACTGAAAGTGGCTATATTGGCTTTCATGTTCTCTTAATAGTCATGCAATCTGAATAACTTCTTCATCCCAACAGCCATGCTTTTGCGTCATCTGATTCTTCATCTCTCCATCAAAACTAGGAGGCTTGACTTTCTTAAACTCCTCTGGAAAGTACTCACTCCTCCTATGGTGTTGGCGGTGATGACGATGATGTCTCCTAGAAGAAGAGCTAGAGTAAAACCAATACATATCAATCCTCTTGTTAGGTGTATCCAAGTATCTTCCACTCTTCATTGTATCCTCCCTTTCCAACCTATGCCTCCTTTGAGACGTGCTACCATATGCCCCATTATTCTTCTCCTCCTTCTTATCTCCATGACTCTTCCCCATTTGTCCTTGCTTCTGCAACTATGAAAGACTCCAGAATCATTTAATTACCCATGGCTTCCTTTCCTAAGCTTTGGAAAGTCTTTCATATGCCTCAATCAACCTATTATTATCTTCCTTGCAACTTCTTATCTCTTCCCTCAAACTCCTCAGTGTATCTGCAATATTAGGAGAATACTCTTTCTCAACTGCCTTTTCCCATTCCATATATTTCACATTAGGCCTATAAGGGGAGTCATTTGAATTGTAGTCCACCATTATTCTCTTCATATTTGACCTTCTCTTTCCTACGAACACACCATGTTAGATAAACCAATTAGAAACACAATCAAAATCATACCTTAATACATTTCAAGGAAGGTTATCTTGTCTACACAAATTAGTCCAGATTAGCACGATATACATGTATATATATAATGAAATCAACATATCAACATATCAACATATCAACATCATGTATAATAACCATAACCATCACAATGCATGTTGTTATGCATGCATTTATCCCATCCAATCAAAGTGTTTGAACCTGGAAGCTTTGATACCAATTTGTAACCCCCACCCCACATTTACCTACTTTTACAAGTTGTCCAGGGTAAACATGAGTTGCTTGCTACTATGACATGACTCGACCTCCAAGTTCCAATTATGGAAGTGGGGCCTACAAATTGACAACTTATTGGCATCCCTTGGGGACTACAAATCACTCAAGAGCCTGACAACCAACCCAAGTGATCAATCCCTAAGTTAGAACTATTTTTCACTTACCTAACTCCACAACCACACCCTTGACACTTCATGCATGTAGTTATGAGGCTATAATCGCACACACAAGCCTGTCTTCTAGTGGTTATGACCCAAAATCCCCTGTTTTGTACATACGATCGCGAGATCTATGCCACTTTTTTAAGAAAGCCTCCAAACCACTACCCATAACTGCTTGTACCTTTCCAAAATCATGAAAATGATGATAATAATACTAAACAATCAATACTTGAGCAACATCTTAACCAGAATACTACTAGTACATGATAAATGTTTGTCAAACATATGGTAAACATGAAATCTATAGGTCATGAATGCATATCTAATCATAAACTTCTGAACTTCATCTGAGAATCACCAAGAAGTCTCAATGCCCTCTCAAACTAGCTACAACAACACTTGTTAGACCATGCATTCATCAACCATTCAATAAACTATCAAATCAGGAATAAGAACCATGACAAATCATCCATAAAATCCACATAATAACAAGTACATGTGGTCATTAATTAAATTAGAATAATAACTCATATTAACTTATGCAAAATCCAACCAAGTCAGGGACTTCCACATACCACCCGACCATATATTAGGCTGAACCAAATATTTCTTTCAACCAATCACCCCATGCCATATTCCAAGCATGAATGTGGGATATCATGGGATAAACCAAGAAATAATCAACCAAGGACTCTAAAGGTTAAACCACCTCCATGTTGTAACACACGTCCTCTCACATTTACCCAAGTTCACCATATTGTCAGGGTAAACATGAGATGAAGAGTTAATATGACATGACCCGACCTCCAAGCTCTAGTTATGGAAGTGGGGCTGGAAAAATGAAAATTCATAACATCCCCCAGGGCTACAGGACACCCAGGGGCCAAAGGGCTACCCCAGGTGACCATTCCCAACATGGAACTACTTTTCCACAAGTTTAACCCCCAACCACATCCATGAAAAGGCCTGGGTGCACTTATAGGCCTCCAACCACATGCACAACACTGCCTTCATGCATTTGTGACCAAACTTGCCCAATTCAGAGGGTGTGGTCCAAATATTTGAGCCACTTTTCCAAGCCAACCTCCAGACCACAACTTAGAACCGCCTAAGACTTTCCATAATAATAAATGACATAATGACAAAGCTAAACATACAAACTTGAGTCAGAAACTTGACCTAGACTGACCAGAACATACTAGGCATTTCGTCAAACACATGGTAAACATCTAAGCTACGGGTCATGAATGCATATTTGAGTGTAAATCATTGTACTTTAGCTGAGAATCACCGAGAAGGTCTAATACCCTATAAAGTAGTGACAACAACAATTGTTATCCCATGCATTCATCATCCATTCATCAACTAATCAAAAGATAACAAGAGTCATAACTAGATCATGTTATAGAACCATGCTTATAACCAACATATAAACAGAATATTAACCATGTTAGAATAGCCATCAAAGCCACATAATAACAAGTATAAATTATCATAGATTACAATAGATAAAAATCTCTTATTAACTTATGCAAAATCCAACCAAGTAAGGGACTTCCACATACCACCAGACCATAGATTGAACTAAACCAAATATTTATTTCATCCAATCACCCCCATGCCATATTCCAAGCATGAATGTGGGGTCTCATGGGATAAACCAAGACATAAACAACCAAGGGAATCTAAAGGTTAAATCACCTCCACCCTTGATCTGATAATCACCCTATGAGTGACCGTAGTTTTAGATTTATTAAACAAAAGGTATTATAGACTCATGTGCTGGTGTGTGTTCTATGTTATTTAAGCAACGAATCGATCAAATTGCCAATACACTGACATTTAAATGGAAAAACAGCAGACAAACACAGTAAGCAACGTAAAGACACAAACAATTTTTAATAAGGAGTTCACCCTATTCTCCAGGGTTACGTCTTTGGTCCAGCTTCAGTGGTGGCCTTGTTTTATTGTGTCTTTCAGCTGAGAAATTACAACACAGGGACTCAATATGAGTTCTCCTGTAGCAGATTTTGCTTGGAAAGGTGGTTCTTGGATTCCCCAAGCCACTTGGAGTTCACAGACTCTTTTTCTTCCTACCAGCTCTGGGACCCTTGGTCTATAGTGGAAAGAGTCAAAAGTGATGCTTAGTCTAGACAGATTCCTCTATGGGAAGGCTTGAATCTTCAAGCTCTCCGGTGCTCGACAACGCCTGTGGTCAGCTCGGCCCTCTATCTCCTCTGCTTGGCTTTACTGTTCTCTGTGTTCAGTCCCCCTCTCCGGGTTCACTTTTCATTGTCTCTCTTAGTCGCTTGGACTCCTCTCAATTCAGGTTCCCAATCAACTCCCCTGAATTCGACTGTCTATGTTCATGGCTTTAGCCATTCGATCCCTATGCCTATTCGATTCCTCTCCCGCCTGCATCGATTCTCCTTCCGCAGCTGTGCTTGGATTTCCTTGTTCGGCGTCAGCATGAACGCCCAGGGAGTGGCCACGTGTCCCCATCTACTGGTACCAACATGCTTCATTGGTTCATTTCTTCAGTTACGTCATGGATGCGTTCTTCCTCCACCGTGGCGGTCAAACAGACTCCAAATCCCTTTAGAGCGTAGCTTAATTCCCTGTTGATTCTGCTTCTTTCCATCAGGTGCAATCTCAACTGTCCGATCTGGGCTCCTCAAGATCCGACGTCATATGCACGTTGAGTGCAGTTGGCTTGCTCGACCAATAACGCGCGATCAATGGCGGTTTTCTCTCACCTCCACCGCCACGTGTTGATCGGTGTATGGAATCGCTCTGCTCCTGTCCAAAACCTCTTACCATTCATGGGCGCCCCGATCAAGACCGTCGATTTCCGGAGCGCGAGTCTCGCCTTCGTACTTTAGCGCTTTTACCTTTTAACGCCTGCGGTCCTCCGGTTCCCCCACGCGACCGAGTGCTTGGGCTTTCCCATTTTGGCCCTGTTCGTCCAGCGATGCACGATTAGCACTAGGTATGCTAATTGCACATCGAAAATCACCTCCTTTTCCCAATCCAGGGATCCCAGGGGCTACTTTGACCTCCGCACAGTCTCCATGGGCCTTGGTCAACGCGCTTTGACCGAGGTCCTCATTGTTCCATGCTGGCCTTCATTGCCACTATTTCAGGGTGTTCTTGATGCTATTTTGGACTCTTTAAACATTTGTTTCATCCCGATACAGTCAAGGTCCTTTGACAGTCATTTATGGATCCGATTCAGATCACAACCCTCCCATTGAAAAAGATTTTGGACCACCAAAAGTTGGTTTTCTTCAAGCATCGACTAAGTGAGGAAACTGTTGTCTCACTTTTCAAATCTCAATCCACTTCACATTGCTTGGATTTGAACCTTTAAGCCCAATCCTGAGGTATTCCACTTGTCCACTATGCATCGTCCTCACCTTCCTGTCCAGCACTGTGTCTTCCCGTAATTCACTAAGATATTCAGGTAGCAGGTCATCAACAGAAGGTAATTGACTCTACTCTTCAGGGTCCTCAATCATGGAAGGTTCAAAAAACCTCAGCAATCTGTGTTCACAACTGAGTAGATGTGCACGTAAGCTGATAGATCAAGGCGAAAAGCATTTTCACCAATCTTCTCAAGTATCCTGAAGGGTCCATACCTAATAGGTTTTAGCTTTTTACCTTCACCTTGCATCCTGTCCTTGCTGATATACAGCCAGACTTGGTCTCCAACTTGAAAACTATGCTCCATCCGATGCTTATCATGCCTAGCCTTGTACTTGGCCTGGATCTTTTCCATCTATTCCTGTACTGCCTGGTGGATCTCTTGGATCTGTTCAATGAACCTAGTCGCCTTGTCCACATCACTGTGTCTATCAACCATGGTATCTTTACCAAAGACAAAATCCAAAGGAGACCTTTGGTATGAAACCAAAACAGGTCTTAAAAGGAGATCTTTATGTAGAAGAGTGTTTGGCTCTATTGTAAGCTTGTTGCACATAACACAAGTGTTCATCCCAAAGCTTAGGATGTTTGCTACAATATCCTCTCAGTAACTGGATCACCGTCCTGTTAACTACTTCTGTCTGGCCATCTGTTTGTGGGTGAAAAGTTGTGCTTTTCTTTAATTTGGTGTCCATTAGTTCCCACAGACTGGACCAAAACTTCCCCACAAATCGGGTGTCTCGATCAGATATAATAGAAGTGGGTGATACAAAATGAACCCATACATGTTCAAAGAATAATTTTGTAGTTTGTTCAGCTGTAATCTGTTTACTACAGGGTATCAAAATACACATTTTGTTGAACCTATCCACAACAACATATAG
>APFE030776594.1:55635-77870 GCA_000404065.3 Pinus taeda
ATATCCAAAGGAATTACATCTAACTCAACCTCATCTACAAATGCTGACCCAAAAGAAAACTTGAGTTTGCACTGTCTAGTCACTTGTAGTTGTGCTTTATCATTCAACCAACCTAATGGGTATGGCATCTTATGATGTGTAGTTGCTAATCCCAATTTCTTTACAATTACTTCAAAAATTAGATTTACTTGTGAGCCACTATCAAACAAAGTATCAATCTTTTGATTTTTGGAAACAACTCGAATATGGAAAAGCTCATGTCTTTTTCTCTCATGTTCTTCATCAATAATAGATTGAGCATAATTACTAGTAGATGCTTCAGAATTCTTACCTTTTATGCTTGTTGCTACAATGATTGTTTCATCTCCCGAGTCTGACCCCAAATCTTTCTGAATAGTTGCAGCAGTCTGCTTCTTCTTGCCCTCAGACTTCTTAGGTCTCAGCTCTGGATGCAGAATCCAACAATGTTCATCATCATGCCCCTCCTTTTTACAGTGAGTGCATGAAGCTTTGCCTTTTTTTGCAGTGTTAGCCTTCCTTGCTTTCCACTTTTGCTTTCTTTTCTCCTTGCTCTTGCTTACAGTGGGTTGGGATGGTCCCCCAACTTCTGGATTTCCATTCTTTCCTCTAGCTTCTAGATGAGTAGCTTGTACAGATACCTCATCTATACTAGTGGGATTAAACATGAGGATGGTATGCCTCATGTAGCTGTGTAGACCACCAATGTACTTCAAAAGAGTTTCTGGTGAGTCTAATGAAATTCCCAACACCAATGCTCTCTTTCTGAACTCTTGAGTATACCCTTACACACTTTGCCCCTTCAACTGCCGAAGAGTTTGCCAACTCATCATGGCTTGTTGCAAGTAGGCCAATGGATAGAACTGCTTTTTGATTGCAGCAACAAATTCACTCGAGACAGAGATGGTCTAACCATGCTTCTTCATATCAGCTTGGGTTCTGCCTTCCCACCAAACCAAGGCAGTTCCTCCTAAGCGTAGCCTTGCTAGTTGTATATTATTCTTGTCTGAGTATATGTTCTGTACTCTACAATACACATCAATTTGTCTAATCCAATTGTCCAATTTTTCAGCATTTAGCTCTCCATCATATATGGGAAAATCAAATTTAACATCCAGTTTAATCAAAGATGCTTTCCTATTATGCACAAGGCTATTAGGAGGTGTAGGAAAGCTTTCTTCTTTCCCCTTTTCTTTTGAGTGGTCATGGGAATGAGATTCATCTTCTTCTTTATCATGTTTAGAGCCCGATGAATCTTCATCCTTATGCTTTCTAAAGTCCCTGTACATTTCTTCTACCATAGGCTTTATAGCCAGGAAACTTTCTATGAATTGAGGGTTTGGCCCTATAGAACCTTCCTCTGACATTGTCTTCAGGATTAGTTTCCACCAACTCTCCTTCTCCTAATTTGAGCTTTGATCTAGTGAGCATTCACAGCTAAACCAACACAAGCTTGTCTAACCTTATAGCCTAAAGCTCTGATACCACTTGATTTGATAATCACCCTATGAGTGACCTCAGTTAAAGATTTATTAAACAAAATGTATTACAGACTCATGTGCTGGTGTGTGTTCTGTGTTATTTAAGCAACAAATTAATCAGATTGCCAATACACAGACATTTAAATGGAAAGACAACAAATAAATACAGTAAGCAACGTAAAGACACAAACAATCTTTAATAAGGAGTTCACCCTATTCTCCAGGGTTACGTCTCTGGTCCAGCTTCAGTGGTGGCCTTGTTTTATTGTGTCTTTCAGCAGAGAAATTACAACACAGGGACTCAATATGAGTTCTCCTAAAGCAAATTTTGCTTGGCAGGGTGGTTCTTGGATTCCCCAAGCCACTCGGAGTTCACAGACTCTTTTTCTTCCTACCAACTCTGTGACACTTGGTCTACAGTGGAAAGAGTCAAAAGTGATGCTTAGTCCAGACAGATTCCTCTATGGGAAGGCTTGAATCTTCAAGCTCTTTGGTGCTCGACACTGCCTGTGGTCAGCTCAGCCCTCTATCTCCTCTGCTTGGCTTTAATGTTCTCTGTGTTCAGTCCCCCTCTCCGAGTTCATTGTTCACTGTCTCTCTGGTCGCTTGGACTCCTCTCAATTCGGGTTCCCAATCAACTCCCCTGAATTTGACTGTCTCTGTTCATGGCTTTAGCCATTCAATCCCTATGCCCGTTCAGTTCCTCTCTCGCATGTGTCGATTCTCCTTCCGCAGCTGTGCTTGGAGTTCCCTGTTCGGCGTCAACATGAATGCCCAGGGAGTGGCCATGTGTCCCCATCTACTGGTGCCAGCATGCTTCGTCCGTTCGTTTCTTCAGTTACGTCGTGGATGCGTTCTTCCTCCACCGTGGTGGTTAAATGGACTCCAAATCCCTTTAGAACGCTGCTTAATTCCCTGTTGATTCTGCTTCTTTCCATCGGGTGCAATCTTAGTCATCCGATCTGGGCTCCTCAAGATCCTACATCATATGCACGTCAAGCGCGGTTGACTTGCTCGACTGATAGCGCGCGATCAACGACGGTTTTCTCTCACCTCCGCTGCCACACATGGATTGGTGTATGGAATTGCTCTGCTCCTATCCAAAACCTCTTACCGTTCATGGGCACCCCAATCAAAACTGTTGGTTTCCAAAGCGCGTGTCCCGCCTTTGTACTTTAGCGCTTTTACATTTTCCCGCCCGCGATCCTTCGGTTCCCCCACACGACCGGGTGCTCGGGCTTTCCCATTTTGGCCCTGTTTGCCCAACGATGCGTGATTATCACGTATCGAAAATCACCTCCTTTTCCCAATCCGGGGCTCCCAAGGGCTACTTTGACCTCCGCGCAGTCTCCATGGGCCTCGGTCAACGCTCTTTGACTGAGGTCCTCGTTGTTCCACGCTGGCCGCCATTGCCACTGGTTTAGGGTGTTCTTGATGCTATTTTGGACTCTTTAAAGATTTGTTTCATCCCAATACAGTCAAGGTCCTTTGACAGTCATTTATGGATCCGATTCGGATCAACCCTCGTGATCTCACCAAAACCGGTCAAGAGATCACAAAACCAAGACAAGCTTGGATGCCTCAGAATTCCTTCACCATTCCTTGAGGAATTTTTTGGTCTCCAACCACCTGTCGATGGCTGCTCAGAGAAAACCATCTCCACCCCCAACCCTTAGGAATTTTCCTGAGACCACCTCAACCAAAACCT
Source organism: Pinus taeda (assembly GCA_000404065.3). NCBI lineage: Eukaryota > Viridiplantae > Streptophyta > Pinopsida > Pinales > Pinaceae > Pinus > Pinus taeda. The sequence goes on from APFE030776594.1 coordinate 58,843, forward strand.
TCCTGCAATCCAAAGCTCAACCAATAAAATGAATCCCATCACACCATGGCTATCCAGGAAATGGAAAGGCAATGTTTAAATCAATGTCTAACTAGGAAAAGCCCATGTAAATGAAAACACATTAACTAAATAAACAAATGCATGTACCATGCATTCACACCTCAACTAGGATATCACACATGCAACCTGTTACATGTATAATCCTCCTATTGAAGCCGTTGATCCAACCTTCTCCTTGATTTCCTTTGCTTTCCTTTCTTTTTCTTTTCCTTCCTTTACTTGCTTGCTTTCTCCTCTTGGTTCCCTTCTCCCTCTCTATAAAATTAATTCCAAAGCCAAACTGACAAAAAATTGTGAACTGATCCTCATAATCCTTTTTATCATTGCAACCTCTATTTTCTTCATTTTCATTCGTTTTCCTTCTAATTTTCCTCTCATGCAAATATGTGTCTCTTCACCTTCCTTTTCTCCTATTTTCCTTTATTTCATAAATAAAATGTCAATTAATGCCTCTTTGCCTTTGCCAATTCCCTTAGCCATTAATAAACTAAAAGTGATGCCCACTATAGTCCTTTGCCCAACATTCAACTTGGAATACGTGTCCCATGACCTTGGTCTTATTTTTCCTTTATTAACCTTTATTAAATGAAATTTAACCTGAGGTTGTTACAAACCCCTCCCCTTAGGGGACCACCATCCTCAGTATTCTACAACACCTATGACTAGCAAACCACTGAAAACAAAACATATTACCTATGGAGCTTTATAACATAACTCAATGAAATGTTTACAATAAATAACCACTGCAAACCATGACCAACATGACAAACATGACAATCATACTACTTATTGGAGCTTTATAACAAAACTCATTGTGGTGTTTACAACCATACACATATATACATACATACACCAAAACTCATTTGCTTGGCCCAACAAATAATGAAGGATACATAGCCCACATCTGATTCACCATCTCCCATGTAGCTTCATTGGGGCCAAATTTCTTCCACTTCACTTTAAATTTGATCCAAGTGGATGTTGGTGGCCACCAACCTATCCCACTTGGAGCCCCACAACTGTCTCTTTTAGTTTTTCATTTTCCTTAATTGTAGCATAGTTTACTATTTTTAGCAGCTTTTTGGGTCCTAAACTTGTAAAGCTGTTTTGAGGCCCTAAAATATGTTTTTTTGGAAATCTACTGCCATTGATTTTTTAATAAAATTGTATTTTTCACCGTAGTCCTCAAAGGGATCTTTCCAAAGGGGTACCATGTGCGTCAAATGGAGATAAGATGACCAAGTCACGACCTCGGAAGTTGGTTGTTCATATAACCCCAGCGGGGCCCATAAACTCTTGGTGTTACATCTCCTCGAGTTAGGGTTTTTGTTTTTAGGGTTTTATCTTATTGTTCAATAATAAAAAGGCCCTTGAGGCTCATTGTAATGAAGTTGAGAGGCATTAGCCACCACATCTCTTCTCAGAGATAAGCTACCATTGCCCAAGCTAGTTTGTTTCCATTTCTATTTGTAAGCATATTTAAGTATTTTACTTAATGAAATGAAGTATTATTTCTACTGCACCTCTATATTTATCGTTATATCTGTAATTTGTTGCGTTCCTACTTAAATTCAGATCAAACTTACTCGATTGCTCAGTTCAGGAGCATGAGCTTCCATTGCAATATGCATTGTGGTTCTAGATGTAATTCTCCCTTGGGTTCCACCTATAATACATACCAGTTAATCACGTGATCAACATCATGTACATACTTCTTAAGCAATGAAACCTAGAAAACATCATAAACTTTCATTGTTAGAGGAAGTGCAAGTCTGTAGGCCACCAGTCCAATCCTCTCAAGGATCTCGAAAGGTTTGCAATACTAAGGTGCCAAATTGGCACATGATCCAATCCTCAAGCAGCTCCTCTTGGGCTTGATGCACAAGTACACACGCTCCCCAACCTAAAACTCCTTAAATACCCTATGTTAATCTACATAAATCTTCTATTTTTCCTATTCTTCCTTCAAATTCCTTTTAATAACTTGTATTTCTTGTTCCATCTCTGGCAACATGTCTAGTCCAATCAAAACCCTGTTCACTCAATCACTCTAGCTGATAGGAGTATTACAACTCTTCCCATAAATTTCCTCAAATGGAATCATCTACAAGGACTCTTGGTATCCATTATTATATACAAACTCTACCAGTGGAAGATACTATTCCCACTTCCTTTGCTGATGCATGACATACATCCTCAACATGTCTTCAAGAATCCTATTAGCCCTCTCTATATGTCCATCTTTCTGTAGATGATAATTTGTACTAAAATCAAACTCTATCCCCAAACCTACAAATAACTCCTTCCAAAACTTGGAAGCGAACTTGGCATATCTATCGAATACAATCTTCTTAGGTACATGTGCAATCTCACTATGTCCTTGATGAAAATCTGAACTACCTCACTAGATGAATTTGTAGGCTTAACTGTAATGAAATAAGCTACGTTACTTAATCTTTCAACCATAACCATGATATAATCATGTTGCTTCGATGTCCTTGGAAAACTTGTAATGTAGTCCATAGAAATGACCTCCTGCTTCCACTATGGAATCAGAATCGGCTACAATAAACTATCTAAGTTCTTACACTCTAATTTTACCTGTTGATAGTACAAAAAATTTGCAACAAAATCAACCACCTATTTCTTCAAGTTCAGCCAATAATATAACTTCTTATTGTTAATGTCTTTTGGTATCTCGGGTGACCCGAATACAACTTGACATGAAACTCCCTCAAGATAAGCTTATTTATCTCATTGTCCTTTGGTACATAAGCCATGTTCTTGGATCTTACCAAGCCAATTTTTATGAGATGATACTCCTCATCCTTATCACCTTCACCCTGCTTTTCTAACATGTGTCTCAATTGTTGATACCTATCATCATGTTTTCCTTCTTGCAAGATTTTATCCTACAAGTCTATCCCATAAGAACTTACTGTTGCAATGTGATTCACTTTCACTTTTCCTATTGAGAGCATCCACAACCCTATTCTCCTTTCCCTTAATGTACTTGATCTTTAAATAAAACTCACTGAGAGTAGCCAACTATCTAGATTGCATGACATTTAGATTAGGTTGGTCAAACAAGTACCTCAGTCCACTATGATCACTCATCAAGACAAATCTCCTACCAAGAAGATAATGTCTCCACATCTTCAATGCATGAATGTTAGCTGAAAACTAAGGATCATGAGTCACATAATTCTTCTCATGCTCATTCAACTTCCTTAACTCATAGAATACCACCTATCCTTCCTACATCATGACTCCACCAGTCCTCTATTGCAAGCATCTATACATACCATGAACTCTTTGTCAAGATCTGCAATCTTCAAGACTAGAGTAGTTGTAAGAAAATGTTTCAATTGCTTGAAACTAACTGCACAGTCCTCAGTCCATTCAAACTTCTTCCCTTTTGCTGCAAGGATGTAATAGGATATGCAATCCCCAAGAAGTTCATGATGAACTGCCTGTAATAACTTGCTAGTCCCATAAATGATATGATCTCACCCACATTCCTAGGAGCTACCCACTCTATGATAGCTCTGATATTTTATGGGTCCACTGTTATACCTTCCTTTGAAACAACATGTCCCATGTAATGAACTTCTATCCGAAATAAATTTCACTTACTAAGCTTGGCATACAACTAATTCTCTCTCAACAATATTAACACTTTCTCTAGGTGCTTTGCATTCTCTTCCCCGTTCTTAGAATATATCAGTATATCATCAATGAATACTATCACAAATTTGTCCAAATAAGGACGTAACATGCTATTCGTCAAACACATGAAAGTAGTCAGAGCATTAGTAAGAACAAAAGGAAATACTACAAACACATAATTGTCATACCTAGTACAGAATGTAGTCTTGTAGATGTCCTCTTCTTTGATGCGTACCTAATGATATCCTAATCTCAAGTCAATCTTTGTGAACATTGTTGCTCCCTTCAACTGATCAAACAAGTCATAAATCCACGACAAAGGGTACCTGTTATTGATCATCACCTTGTTCAAATACTTGTAACTAATGCACAACCTGAGAGTACCATCCTTCTTCTTCACAAACAACATTGGTGCACCCCAAGGTGACACACTTGGCCTATGTTTCTCTTATCAAGCATTTGCTTAAGATGAAACTTCAATTCCACCAACTCTGGATTAATCAATCTATAAGATTCCTTTGATGCTATTGTTTCTCTCTTGGCATCAACTCAATAGAAAAGTCCACTTCCCTATGAGGTGGTAACTCTAAAATATCTATTGGAAATACATCCTAAAACTGATAAAAAACCAGATACCTCTTCAAGAATTTATCATCTTTAGCATCCTTCCCTTTGTCACTAGAGACATGCACTGCAAACAATACACACCCTTTCCTGTAACTTTGCTTACCTTGCATAGTTGTAACAATTCTCACCGATGTATAATTCTTCTTACCTTGCAAGATTCTCTTCTCTCCATCATCATCCAAACACTCAATAGCCTCATCGTAGCAATATACCTTAGTCCTACGAAGGTATAACCAATACATACACAACAACATAATGTACAAACCCAAAGGATGCACATTCAAATGTGTTGATGTAGGCATACAATTCATCTCAAATACACAAGCTCTCACCCAATGATGAACTCTTTTCTTGGTCCTTGTAGCCATATGTATCAACCAAGACTCTGCATGCACTTCTTTAATCAAGCCACACTTATCCACCAAGTCAGGATTAACATAACTATAATTAGATCCAAGATCAATAAAAATGGAAACATCTCTATCACAAAGCTTACCTTCCATCTCACTAATGGATTCTTGGTGATTCGCCTTCTTGTTATCAAATGCTACATAAATCTGAGTAATGCTTTGTCCAACATCCCCAACTGACTATGCCTCTTAAGGACTGTAGATATGAGGTCTAGCACCCTGGTACATCATGAAATCATTCTTGAGATGATCTTTGCCACGTATCTAAAAATGCAGTGGTTCTCTGCCACTACCTTTATTCTGTTTCTCTCTAGGCTTATATCCATGTCCCTTCTCTATTATGCTAAAATTCTTGTAAAGAGCCACATTTTCTTTCTCATCTGCATTCTTAGGACTTTCCCACTTCAGAGGAAATTTTCCTTTAGTCTTGTCATTCCCTTTCCAATCATGCTTAGGCTCAGTCCTGCACTTTGACTGCTCTTAAAAGTATTTAAACTTTCCAATGACTTCCTCCAACGACCAAGGCTCATCATACTCAATATGATCCTTGAATGCTAATGTAAATCTACTAACGAATATTTGAAACTCCGTCTTCTCATCCATATGATATAGTACATACCTCAATAATTATAAGAACTTAGTCATATACTCTTCGTCTATCATAAACCCCATCTTCAATTCATAGAACTCCTTAGCCTTACCGCCATATTATCTCTCTGACAAGCACTTCTTTCAGAAGAGTCTCTTAAACTCATGCCAAATCAACTCCTCTGTCATGATTCCTTTCACAAGCTTCACATCTTCCCACTAAATTTCTGCCTTTTGCTTGAGACTGAAAATACTTATCCTGGGCTTCATGTTCTCTGTATAGTCATGCAACTCAAAGAAATTCTTCACCCCAAGCAACCATGCTTCTGCATCTTCTAGTTTCTTCAGCTCTCCATCAAATGTAGGAGGTTTGGCTTTCTTAAACTCTTCTAGCAAGTATCCGCTCTCACTCCTCCTATAAGGATGATAGTGATGATGAGCATGATATCTTGTTAAACCAGAACCAGAATAGAACCCATAACCATTACCTCTCATGTTTGGTGTATCCATCCATCTACCACCTCTGATTGTGTCATCCCCGTCTGACCTGTGTCCCCCATGAGACCTGCTACCATATGCCCCATTTGTCTTATCCTCCTATCCATAAATGATCTATGGTTCTCCCTATATCTGCAAGTTTGATAAACTTTGAAGGATGAGTGCACGACTTATGCTTGCTTTTCCTTTGCCCTGACAAGTCTTTCCTCTCATTGAATGATCTTGTCATTATCTGCTTTGCAGCTCTTGATTTCTACCTTTAGAATTCTAAACATATTTTCTATGTCACTAGAGTACTCATATATTTTTTTCTCATATGATCTATAAGGAGAGTCACGTGAACTGTAATCCACCATTCTTCTTGTCATCTTTGATCCTCTATCTCTTGTAGACATACCATGTAAGATAACCAAATATAAAATAATCAAACATACCTTAATGAAGTTCAGGGGAGGTTATCTCATCTGCAAAATTAGTCTAGATTAGCATGATATACATGTATATATATAATGACACCAACATACCGACCTATCGACATCATGCACTGCAACATCAACTGGATACATGACAACCATAGCCATTGTAATGCATGCATAAAAAACACATTAGCAACTGACATGCATGCATAACAATCACATCCCGCACATCCAGTCCAAGTGTTTGAACCTAGAAGCTCTGATACCAATCTGTAACACACCTCCTCTCACATTTACCCAAGTTCACCGACCTAACAGGGTAAACATGAGACAAAGAGTTACTATAAAATGACCTAACCTCCAAGCTCCAGTTATGGAAGTGGGTCAACAAACTAGAAACTCACGACATTCCTCAGGGCTATAGGACACTCAGGGGCCAAAGGACCGCCCTAGGTGATCATTCCCAAGTTGGCACTGCTTTTCCACAAGTTTAACCCCAAACTTCAAGCATGACAAGGCATGGGTGTAGTTATAGGCCTCCAATCGTATACACAACACTGCCTCCATGTGGTTGAGACCCAACTTCCCCAATTTAGAGGGTGCGGTCCCAATATCTAAGCAACTTTTCTAGTCCAACCTCTAGACCACTGCCCAAAACTTCTTGAGACTTTCCATAATTGTAAATGACATAATGACAAAGATAAAAATACAAACTTGGGTCAAAAACTTGACCTAGACTAATCAGAACAGACTAGGCATTTCATCAAACACATGGTAAACATGTAAGCTACATGTCATGAATGCATATATGAGTGTAAATCTCTATACTTTAGCTGAGAATCACCGAGAAGGTCTAATACCCTCTCAAGTAGTTGCAACAACACTTGTTATCCCATGCATTCATCAACCATTCATCAACTAACCAAAACATAATAAGAGCCATAGCTAGAACATGTTATAGAACCATGCTTATAACCAACATATAACTAGAATATTAACCATGTCAAAACAACCATCAAAGACACATAATAACGAGTATAAATGTTCATAGAGTACACTAGATAAATATCTCTTATTAAATTATGCAAAATCCAACCAAGTTAGGGACTTCCATGTACCACCTAACCATACATTGAGCTAAATCAAATCTTTCTTTCAGCTAATCACCCCTGTTCCATATTCCAAGCATGAATGTGTGATCTCATGGGATAAACCAAGACATAAACAACCAAGAGAATCCATAGGTTAAATCGCCTCCACCCTCAAAATAACATGATCTCGCCAAAACCAGTCAAGAGATCACAAAACCAAAACAAACTTGGATGCATCATAATTCCTTCACCATTTCTTGAGGAATTTGTTTGTTTCTACCCACCCATTGAGGGATTCCTGTAGAAAACCACCTCCACCCCCAACCCTTGGGAGTTTTCTTGAGACTACCTCACCTGGATCCAAAACCATCCGACAATCCAAAGCTCAACAAATAAAATGAATCACATCACACCATGGCTATCCAGGAAATGGCAAGGGAAGGATGAAACCACTATCTAACTAGGAAAAACCCATGCCAGTGACAAAAAATGAACCAAATGAAAAAATACATGTACCATGCATTCAAACCTCAGCTAGGAAGTCACACATGACGCTTGTTACCTGCAAAATCCTCCTGCTAAAGTTGTTGACCCAACCTTCTCCTTTCTTTCCTTGCTTGTCCTTTTCCTTTCTTAGGCTTTCTTTCTTTCTCCTCTTGGTGCCCTTCTCCCTCTATCCGAAACTAATTCCAAAGCTAAACTGATAAAAAGTTGTGAATTGATCCTCATAAACCATTTTATCATTGAGGCCTCTATTTTCTTCATTTTCCTTAATTTCCCTTCTAATTCCCCTCTCATGCAAATATGTGTCTCTTCACCTTCCTTTTATCCTATTTTCCTTTATTTCATAAATAAAATTCCAACTAATGTCTCTTTACCTTTTCTAATGCCTTTGACAATTCCCTTAGCCATTAATAAACCGAAAGTGATGCCCACTATAGTGCTTTGTCCAACATTCAACTTGAAATATGTGTCCAATGACCTTGGTCTTATTTTTCCTTTATTAACCTTTATTACATGAAATTTAACCTGGGATGTTACACACCCTCAAGCTACCGTGATCTCACCTAAACCTGTCCTGAGATCAAAAAACCAAATGAAGCTTGGATGTCTCAAAATTTCTTCACCATACCTTGAGGAATTTTCCTGACTCCAACCACTTGTCGAGGGTTTCCGGGAGAAAACCATCTCCACCCCCAACCCTTTGGATTTTCCTAAGACCACCTCACTCGATTCCAAAACCTTCTGGAAATTCAAAGCTCGACCAAGAATGAATCCCATCACACCATGTCTATCTCTAAAATGGAAAGGCAAGGCTAAAACCATTGTCAAAGTAGGAAAAACCCATGCCAACGACAACAAAAGAACCAATTAAACAAATGCATGTACCATACATTCACATCCCATCAAGGACATCATGCATGCAACCTGTTACCTTGAAAATATTCTTGTTGAGGTTGTTGATCCAACCTTCTCCTTGTGCTCCCTTATTTTCCTTTTCTTCCCTTTACTTTTCCTTCACTTTCTTTCTCCAAATCCAAGTGAATGCTAAAAGGCTTCAAGAATACTCTAAGTGTGCAAGAGTGTATGAGAGAGAGATTGAAAGGAGAGACCCAAAACTGAACTAACAAAAGCTATGAACTATTTTTCTAATGGATTTTTATCATTGATCTCCCTTTTTCTTCATTTTCCTTCATTTCCCCTATAATTTCCCTTACATGCATATTTGTGTCTCTTCATCTCCTTTTTCTCTTATTTCTCATAATTAAATGCCAATTTTTGTCTCTTTGCCTTTGCCATTTTCTATAGCTATTATTAAACCACAAGTGATGCCCACTATAATGTTTGCCCAACATTCAGCTTGGAATACATGTCCCATGACCTTGGTCTTATTTTTCTTTTCCTTTAATATCCTTTATTACATAAAAATTTAACCCAGGGTTGTTACAGAGGAGGAAACAACTGTAGAGAGGTAGCAAGAATGAAGGAAAGTGAGGGGCCCACAAATGTCAAATTTTCAGGAGAACAAGTTGAAGCATCGATGCAGCACTTGGAAATCTCTAGTTGGGAGACAAATATGGGGTGAGAGACAAGGTTGGATGTATATTCCGCCTCATCTATCCCCAATATTCCATAATTCCAAAGCGATCGAAAAAGGGCTAGGAAAAGGAATGGGCAATAACCAAAAGGTGGAAAAAAATTGAATATGCTCGAAGAAATCGAACCCTTATCCTTTGAGGAATGACGAGAGCACAATAAGAAAATGTTGCGGGATCGCAGAGCCATAAGCCATCTCAGCCTTTCAAATTTGGTGTGATGATTTGTACACCATTCTCTTTATATTATCTATAATATATTTACTAAAAATATAAAATAAAAAATATTACATCATAATTATATAAAAAAATGAATGCAAATAATAAAATATAAAATTTCATATTATAAAGAAAATTAATAAAATATAAAGTTTATAAAAAATGTGATTGGGATATATCTATATGTTAAAAAAATAATAAACGTAAAGACTTAATTTTGTTATTCCATTTAAAAGTTTCAATTTAAAAACTAATATAATAGCAATATTATTTTACAAGATTATTATAGAACCTTTATACAAGGTTGAAAGAAAAAAAATTACAATGGGAAGCCAATAATGCATTCATGTAATTAATATACATTTCATTTCATTTTTTAATAAGTTCGAGTGGTGCAAGCCACCATATAACTTGCCAACTAAACTCCCAAATTAGATTTTAAAGAAACAAATATATGTTTTAGGCATGGATATATATTGATAAGCTATGTATTTAAGATAAAGGTTGAAGGGAAAAAAGTGACAATGAGGAGTCCAATAATACAAGCAAATGGATACATGTTTATTTTTCATCAACTTTGAGGACCACCACAAAACTTACCAAATAAACTACCAAATTCAATTTTAAAAGAACAAATCAACTTTCTAAGAATGCACATACATTATGACTTATAAACTACCAAATTCAATTTCAAAATCAATTTTAAAAGAACAAATTAACCTTCTAAGAATGCATATACATTAAAAGTTCATAAAGGGCTGTAAAACTTGTTTTAAGTGTTGATTGCACTAGTGTAAGCTTGACTTTGAAGGGCTGTAAAACTTGTTTTAAGTGTTGATTGCACTAGTGTAGGCTTGACTTTGAACTTATTGTATGATAGATTTGAACTTGTGTTCAAATATTAAATTATTTTTGTTTGATTTTTGTGGCAATTGGTGGTAATGGTCAAAAGTGGTGTTTACTGGAAAAAAAGAAGAAGAAGAAGTAGAAGTCGTTTTTATGACATTTGTTGCCTTTGGGCAAAAATGGAAAAGGATTGTTATAAGCTCCCACGAGTTTGGTGGTAAACAATAATGAATGATAAATATAAAAATGATTTAAAAAGATTATAGTAAAAAATACTATATCCTAGGATAATTTATTTTAGAAGATAATATTGTTGGTTGGAGTAGTTTTTGTTTTTGTTTTCTTGGTTTAAGATATAATATTATATTGTTGTATAACACATAAATTGACAATTTTTTTTTTTTTTTTGAACTTAATCTTCTCTGATTAATATAAAACATAAATTAACGCAAATTCATAATTCAAAATATTATTTCTTATAAATTTCATAATAGTTTTAAATGATTATTTCCATTGAATTAAAATTGGATGTTAACTTCACATTCCATGTCAACTTATAAAAATATTTATTATATATATGGAAGATTTTGTTTTCAACATAAAATATGAACTACTCATTAAATGCTTCTCCCACTAAAATAAATTTCAAATAGAGATAGGGCCACATCAATGAATATCCATAATTTACGAACCAAAACTACAAGTAATAACTACTAATATAATAATCTATGACTTAAAAAGGGCTGTGGATCTACTAGGTCACGCGTCGCGCTACTGCTGAGCGCCTTAAAAAGCTTACAGCCTTTGGCCCTTTTCCATGGCCCCTCCGGATGCAACCCCGGAGGCGGCTGCTACCCAACTAGCTTTCTCTGCCCTAGTAAAATCTTTACCGCCTTAGCGCCCCTACCCAGCAATCTTAAAGTTTGTTAAGAAGCTAGATGTTTTGCAAGAGGTGATTCTTCCTCCTGCTCTCCCTCACATGGCAGCACTTTCTCTGGCGGAATGAGGTCTCATCGGGCAATTTAGTGGTCTCTCGCCCTCTTCGAAGACGATGCAAAGGTGGGTCGAGTGAAACTGGTCTGATAAAATACAAGCCAAAATCTCCATCCGCTTCTGTGGGAAAGGGTACTTCACCTTCCACTTCAAATCAAGAGAAGAAAAGGATCTTATCTTTAAGAACGGACCATATTTCATGGAATCCAGAGGCTTGTACCTCAACAAATGGACCCTGGATTTTGATCTCGAATTGGATGTCCCTAACGCGGTCCCGGTTTGGGTTCGGCTCCCTCATCTCCCTCTCCATTGTTGGGGAGATGAATCAGTTAGAGCCATTGGGAATGTTGTTGGAAAGTTTATTGATCGCAGTGATCCAAAAGACAACATGCAAGCCTGCGCCCACATATGTGTTGAAGTTGATCTCAACAAAGGCCTCCCAAGGGCCATCAACCTCAAAGTGGATGACTGGACTCACATCCAACAATTGGACTACAAGCAGATCCCGTTTAAATGCAAGGTATGTCACAAATATGGCCATTTTTCCAATCACTGTTCTAAATTAATTGATGTTGAAAATGTTTCACAAGATGAGCAATGGGAAATTATTAAGAAAAAGAAGACTGCTTTCAACCCTAAGGCTCCCAAGGCTAATCACATAGCCTTCCCCTCCACCTCCTCACTAGATCCTCCTCTCCTCAACACTTCTACATCCACTCCTGCCCCTCCGCTTCCCCCCCCCCCACTTCATCCACCCTTTTTTCGCCATTTCCCCCTGAAGATAACCCCCCCCCCTCTCCATGCCCCAAGTTGATGCCAATGATCCCACCCCCCCTGCTAAATTCTTCTTCTTTTTCCCAAGATCCTTCCTCTTCTAAATCAACTAGGAGTTCTTCTAAAGAGCACGGTGTAATTCTGGACACACAAAAAAAGCAAGGGCCAGGAAGGAAGTCTTCAAAGCAGCATAGAGATGAAAATGCTCAAAAGGATATTGCCATGGGTACACAGAATCCCATAGAAACTTAAATTTTGGGGCAAAATAGTAAAGAAGCAGCACATAAGGAACAAGGAGAGCGAGCAAATATTTATACCCCTCACACTCAATGATGAAAGCCTTATCTTGGAAGAGCAGCGGACTAGGGCACCCCTCCAAAATTGTTGCCCTAAAAGATCTAAGAATTCACGAGAAGCTAGAAATTCTATTGCCCCAAGAAACAAAACAAGGACAACAAGAAATGAAAGGAATCATTGATCAGCTCAAGTAGTATGAAGGACGCATAAGCAAGTCAAGGGGCGTCTCCAGGGAATTGCAACCCTTTGGAACCACAACATTTGGAAACACACAACAGATACTGTCAGCCAGTATTGGATTAAAGTCACTCTAGAGAGCTTAACAGATAACAAAAGGATTGTTATCTACAATGTTTATCCACCAAGTCACTATAGAGACAAAGAACAATGTTGGACTTCCCTCAAAGCAGACATAGATGAAGAAGAAAGCAACAATATTATCCTTGATGGAGATATCAATCTCATACTCCACTCCAACGAGAAAAGAGGAGGTTGTTTTTCACATGACCCTTGTAGAACGTGGTTGGAAACCATCATGCAAGACCACGATCTAGTTAATGTTGCTCCAAAAAATCGCAGATTTACTTGGAATAATCTCAGACTAGGCAAAGGCAATATCATGGAGAGGCTAGACAGGATTTTGGTGAATGTCTCGCTCCTCTCATCTTACTCCACTGCTTATGTTTTTGTACTCCCCTACTCAACGTCTGACTATTATCCCACAACTCTTGTTTTCAAAGCCCATTGTCCCTTAGGGCCCATTCCATTTAAATATAGTCCGTTGTGGAGCAGCATCCCTATTGTTGATCAGATTGTCAAAATCACATGGAATCAGCGCATAGAAGGGTCGTCAGGATACATATGGGAAAACAAGTTGAAAAGGACCAAAAGCGCCTTGAAGGAATGGGCAAAAAATCACTACAAGGAACCTGAGAAGGATAAAATTGAAATAAAAAGAAAATTGGAGATAGTACACAGCATGATAGAGGAACAAGGGCTCTCCCAAGAATATAAAGCTCTCGAAGGCGATCTCTACTTCTAGCTATATTGTGCCAATAGAGCGGAGGAGCAAAAATGGAGGATAAAATCAAGACAACTATGGTTGCAAGGAGGTGACAAAAATTTTGCCTTCTTTCATAAGTAGGCCACTATCAGGAAAATCATAAACAATGTTAGTTCCATCATCGATGCTGAAGACAACCTCCAAACCACACAAGATGCTATTAGAAAGGCTCCCTCGGATCATTACAGTGTCCTCTTAACTTAAACAAAAGAAGTTGAAGACTACTTAGATCTTCTGCAACATCTTCCCACTGATATCAATGAGGAAATCAATGGAAATCTAATCAAGGAAATCGAAGAAGAAGAAATACGAAGAGCTATCTGGACACTTCAGCCAGACAAGGCTCCTGGCCCAGATGGTTTCCCAATTTGCTTCTACAGAGCTTATTGGGGACTAATAAAAAAAGACCTTGTTAATATGATAAAATGGGCTCAAAGTAAGGGGAAAATTAGAGGTTTCACTAACGCCACCCATCTTGCCCTCCTCCTTGAATCAACCTTCTTCTTCCTCCCAATTTCAGCCCATTTCTCTATGCAATTCCTCATACAAAATTTTGACCAAAATCCTTGCTTCTCGTCTTAAACCTCTTCTCCCCTCACTCATCTCTGAGAATCAGGGAGGCTTCTTGGACAATAGACAAATTTATAACTCCATTCTCCTTGTCCAGGAGGCTATACACTCTAGCCAATCTAGAAAAGAAAAAGGTCTCATCTTAAAACTGGACTTAGCCAATGCCTTTGACAGAGTTAGACACTCATTCCTCCTTGTGGTTCTAAAGAAAATGGGATTTTTTGCGCCCTTCCTTAACCTTGTCAAAGCTTGCATTTCAGGTCCTTGGATCTCCCCTCTCATGAATGGTAGACCAAGGCCTTCATTTCAATCTTCTTGAGGTTTAAGACAAGGTTGTCCCCTTTCTCCCTACATGTTCATTTGATGGCTGAGTCCTTCAGTAAGGCCTTGGATTATAATCGTCACATCGATCTTATTACAGGTATTAAATTTGGTAATGGAGTCAAAAACATAAATCACTCTCAATTTTCTGACGATACACTATTGAAGGGAGGAGCCTCCAATATCATAGCCCGTCGTTTCAAAACCCTCTTAGACAAATATATGAGCTACTCAGGAGGTATGGTCAACTATCTCAAGAGTTGTATCTATGGTTGGAACACATCTGCTTAAGCTCTTCATAACATTGCCAGCACATTTTGGGTTCCTTGCAAGGTAGATTGGAGGCATTTCTCTTAGTGAGCACTGGTACTCTGAAAGTGGAAGTATGGGACACTATCATAGATAAAATGAAAAGGAAAGTGTAGCAATGGGGCACCTCTTGGCTTAATCCAGCAGGCCGCCTAATTCTTCTAAAAACAGGTCTTTCTTCTTTGCCCTTATATCAATTTAAACTTCTGCAAGCTCTAGCTAGTTTTCATCACAAAATGGAAGCCATCATCCATCACTTTCTTTGGCAAGCGGGGAAAAATGAAAGAAAGAAATACAACCTTATAAATTGGAAACAGGTCATTCAATCCCAGGAACATGGAGGTTTAGAAATCAGATCACCTAAGCTCTTAAATTTGGTGTTTGGTGGCAAGATTGTATGGAGACTCATTAGTGGCCAATCCGCTTGGTGGAAAAATACCCACTGATCTTGAAGCAAGTCTTGCTAATCTCCAAACACATCTCCATAACATTGCCCCGACAAAAAGAAGAGCGATGATGGCTTCTGTTAGGACCCTTCAGGCTCAAATTACACAGTCAAAGCTGCCTATCATCATATTTGTAACAATGAATATCTCATGCCCACTTGGGCACATTGGAAAATAGCTTGGAAATTAGGGACCCTTCCAAAAATAAAATTCTTCATTTGGGTCCTCCTAAAATGGAAAGTCCTCACTTCAGATAATCTGCAAAAACGTGGTATAATTGGCCCATCTCACTGCCCAAACTGCCAAGTAGCTGAAGAAACCATCCAGCACCTATTCATCGTTTTCCCCTTTGCTACTGCCTGTTGGAAAGAACTTTTTCTAAACACCCAACTCCCCTGGGGCTCCCACAACTCCATTGTTGAAATTTTGCATCTTTGGAAGAGGAACTATCCGTGGCAACAAAAGAAGAAGAACAATATTGCTAGAAGAGTTTGGAATGCTCCCCCCTGCTCTCTTTTGTGGAATATATGGCTGGCACGAAACCGTATGGTCTTCAAAGACAAAGAAACCAACATCAGGAAATTATGCAGCAAGGCAAGGAGCCTTACATTGGAAGCAATATCTGTCAAAAGTCAAAAGAAAATTGACATCGTTGATCTCTGTGTCCAAGAAAGGAATTTCATAGGGTACTTTTTAGATAAAAGTAATAGGGGACAAAGAGGGAGTGACATTAGCAGTCAACGCAACAACTCTAAGCACAGTTGGAAAATAAGAATGAAAGATGAGGAGTTTTCTGTCTGGCTTAGAAACTGTAGCACTCACTATATTTTCTTTGATGGGGCCTCCAAGTCTAATCCAGAAATGGCAGGGGTTGGCGGAATCATTTGCAATGCCAATGGAGATATCAAATCTGCTTATGAATGGGGATTAGCCCCCTCTCTAATAACAGGGCTGAAGCTCTCACACTATACCAAGGGCTCATTCAGCTTCAAAAACTCGGCATAAGAATTGCAACGATCATCGAAGACTCAACCATCATCATTAGTCTGGTGGTATATAGTCGGAATGCCACCAATGTGCTCCTACAACAAACAATAAGTCGTTGTCAAGCACTTACCCAGAAAATGAAAGAAGTCCATTTTTTCTATGTACTTCGCTCCCTCAACAAGGATGCTGACACTCATGCAAACAGAGCTTGCTCCAAACCCATAGGCAATCTCCGATGTAATGCCATCGAATCTCAATGTTACCTACCATGACCAGATGCGAATCAATATTCAGATCGCCCACAGAGGTATCTAGTAACATCGGGTAGCTCCCCATTGTCGCTTGCAATATCTTTAGGCTGAATTTGATTCTTGTTGCAGCAGAAATCTTCATTGAATCTCACAATGATGATAACACTATCACAATATCACCGAAATCAATCCGAAAATCTCACTTCAGTCCCTGCCCCCAAGGAACTCTGACTCCTCCATACCTTACCCGTGACTTATCACTCAAATTCCCCGTGACTCCCTCTTCACTCCATCTTATTCCCTTGTCTGAGATCTCCTTCTTATTTGCATTGGCCTTTGTCCAGAATCACACCTCTCTCTCCCCCTTGCTGCAATCGATCTACCCTCTATTTACTTCTGGCTTATCTCATGCTGCCTTGAGCGTTCGATCTAGCCCCTACTCTTTGGAACATTGCTTTAGCATCCACCTACATTTGTTGCGCACTAGTAATTCAGTTCGGCCAAACTCAATGGCGAGAAGTGAGGAATGTTTGCACTGTGCTTATCTCCAGGAAGAACTGGAGAAAACTCGAGCTCACCAAAAGATCTTAGACACCAAAATCGAAACCCATGCTCAAATCACCAAGGAGAAACATGAGGCTGACCTCAACCTCTTTCTTCACAGAGTTACATCTCTTAAAGAGAAATTCAATGACCTCTCAAACAGATGCAGTCATGCCCAAAAGTCCATTGACATCCTAAAGTAAATCATGGAAAAAAGTAACGCTCCTAGCACCAGTTCAACAAATTTAAGGAATGTAGCCACTGAAGGTAATCCTGAAGAATCCACGGCCTGCCAAATCAGTCATATAAACATCGATTAATCATGACTTGCAAATTCTGCCTTCTATTGTTTCAGTTTGTTAGAATCTATATCAGTTCGGGCTTTCAAAAAGTTTAAAATGACAAAAGAAAAGGGGAATTTTGTCCCTCTTGTTATATTTCCTTACTTTGCTTCTCAAGCACATTGCCTTGTAACAGTGGAGCTTAGCCTCTCCAATCTTTTTTGAATACAAACAACGACTGATTATGTAAAACAAAAAAAAAGAATAATCTATGACTTACCCAATATACTAGAAATAATAATAATAATTATATATATATAATATATATATATATATATATATATTTTTGTAAGCTGAGGAGTTACCATTTTTTATTATCAAAATTGAAACCACTACAATCTTAAGGTGGTCTCAACCCGCCCCGAGGGGAAACCGGGTTTATTGACCACCTATAGTTTTTGACTGCTGACCAAAAATAAAAGGTTTTCATGCTGTCTTTCCAGGCTTTGTAAACATTCACCTTATAACTATTACTATTGACATTTAGCTACAAGTAAGTCTTATCATAAGTCCTATACATAGCAAAAGGAAACTAAAATTTGCATTTTCTATCTACATCAAAAAACATGCCTTTCTTCATTGATTCCCAGTGACCTCTTGCTGCTCCTTCTCCTTCTTGATCACCAAGCCATTCGCCTCTAACTACTGCTGAAGATCCTCCAGCCTCTTGTCTTGCATGAGCAGGGTGATAAGGATGTCCTTCAGCTCTTTCTTCAAGTTTGGAATTCCCTGTGACAATTCAGGCATTTCTAAGGCTATCTGCTCCATGGCTTTGGCCATAAGTCTTTTCATGACCCAATATAGGTGCAGGGATTGCTTATACAGTGTCATTCTGCCTCGGGTATGGCCTGGATCCGGCATAAGATGCATCCAGTCCTCCATTTCTTCCTCAGACTATGCCTGAATGGCCTCTTCCTCCCAGTGCTCAATAATTCTTCTGATCTTCGGGTTTGTCCTCTCATTATAGGCTCTCTCGGCTGTCCGAACCCTGGTCTCTATCTTCCTCCTCCCCTATCTTCCTTCCGCTCCCACACTGGTCTCCCCGTCTTCCACTGTGCCTTCACGACATCGGCGACCCCGCCTGCTTCGCCCATCAGCTATTCCCCGCCTACTTTGGCCTCCCCTTCCTCGGCGACCTCGCCCTCGCCTCCGCCTGCCTCTCCCTTCCTCATCACCCGTCTCCTGTCTACCTTCATCTTCCTCTCGGCCTCTTTTCGTGGCTCTGTTCCCTGTAATCTTCACATTTTGGTCGCGGTTAACATTCCCCTCTACACCCGTCTCAAATTTAGCTTCGTTGTCTTCACTCTCGTCCTCAGAAACTTCATATACAGGAATATAAAATTGTTCAGGACCTTCCTCCAATTTCCCTTTGCCTTTCGCGTACTGGCTCCCTCGGCCCTGGTCCCCATCTCCAGCACTGCTTCTCATCCATCTAGCTGTCTGTTACACTGAAATTTGTCACCATGACTATCTGCAGTTAATATGGCTCCATCAATAGTCATATTATCCTCCTTGTCAAGCCTCATACCTCTGCTCTTCATGTCAAACTTCAAAAAGAGAGAAAGCCACTTAAAAACATGTTTATCTCTGGGTACGCAGGTTCTCTCTACCTT
>APFE030776594.1:92245-112367 GCA_000404065.3 Pinus taeda
CAGGCTGCGAGGAGTTTTGTATTCATTATGTTGTAGACCAATTATAAACAGATGGCTGCGTCCATACTGTGTCTACGCAAGTCTATGATTATGATGTATTATGAAATCATTCCTGTATCAGAATAGTTAGTCTGTTAGTTAAAGTTTTGATCTGAGTATGGGAATGCCTACCTCAACGATGATATAATCTTTTACATGTATTTTGTGTTAAAAATTGCAGGTTCTAACCAGGCTCTCCACGAGATAATCCTCGAAATGATAAAGTACTTCACCCTTCCTAGATGATATAAAACCCTTATCTATTACAGGATTCGCACTTTAGGGGGCAATCTGTTACACAGAAATTTGTCACCATGACTATCCTGCAGTTAATATGGCTCCATCAATAGTCATATTATCCTCCTTGTCAAGCCTTATACCTCTGCTCTCCATGTCAAACTTCAAAAAAGAGAGAAAGTCATTAAAAAACATGTTTATCTGTGGGTACGCAGGTTCTCTCTACCTTGCCTGCGTGTACGCATCCAAGCTCATTGTCTGCGTACTTGTACGCTCTGTAAGCCAAAGGATGGGTGCGTACCCCTGTAAAGGTCAAAAGGCGCGAGTTTCATCTTTAAAAAGTTACTTGTGGTCACTTCTAGAGCCTTCTAGAAGAGTGTTTGACGTGTATTGAGCGCCTCCAGATGGTTCATGCATCCCTATGATAGAGGAACTTATCCCCTCAAGAGAGGAGCTACCCCATCCAAAAGAGGGAGTATCCCATTGATGTTGGAACTGAATAACTTCCTCTAGAACACTATAAATACAGGCCTTGGGCCAGAGGAGGGAAGGTTGAAAGTTGAACATTCTAAAGGGTAAATGCTGCTGGAATTAGGACTTCCATTGTTGACTTGTGAGGAGAGATCACTATCCTTCCTTGTTGCCATAGTGGGAGTGGGTGAGCTTGTCAAAGTAGAGGAAATCTCTTGCTGGACCCTGGGAGGAGCTTGCACAAAACCAAGGCTCAGGTTGTAATGGTTCCTTTTTTGTTTCCTTAATACAAATAAGTCCATTCTTCTCAATGATTTGTTGTTAATGAATTATTTCATGTACTCCTTGGTCTATGTGATGAATATGTTTTGTTTTATGAAATATTCAGGTGTTATGTAATCGTTTGTCTTGTTAGTGTACGCAGGTCTTAAAGTGAAGCAGGAGCTCATCTAGATCAGTAAGGCTGGACTGCTACAACAAGCGTTGGACCTAAGGTAAGATCGGAAAACATTTGGTTTCTCATAGAATAATGTATGTTTAGAGAAGGATTGCTCTTGTTTGGTTTGTTTGTCACTAGAGAGTCTTAGACTCCTAGGGAGGTTAGGTTTGTCCGCAAAAATAACTCTTTCCGCATGACACTGTCGTCCTGCTCCCTTCTGCTGCCATTCTTTCCTCCTTTCTTGGCTTCGGACTGTCTGTCCCTGTTCTTTCTGCTCTGCTTCCTAATCTTCGCTCTCTCCTGGCTATATTCTGCCGCTTACCTCCGTCCTCTCTTGTTTTCCTACATGCAAGTGCTCTCGTCCCTCTTCGCCACCCTTTCTTCCTTATGCCTCCCTTCTTCATGCACTTAAACTCCACCTCCCTACCTGTTCTGTTGTCCCATGCCTCTGCGCAATCATTTCCCTGCCTTGTGTGTGACGTCTTGACACCTCCACCGTCATTCCTCGGTACCCTGTTGTCCTCTCGCTCTGATCGGGGATCCTTCTCACCGATCTAGTTGCCTGTGACCATCATATCTTGAGACCTGGCTGCACTGTCCTACCTTACACACCGTCGCCTATTAATTGCTCTGCCTGCCACATTGCTCATCCCGATCGGGTGAATAATAATAATATATTAATAAATATAATTTAACTATTTAAAATTATTATTATTTTATTTAAAATTATATTAAAATTTGAAACCATAAATAAATTTGAATTATAAATTCTTTACCAATTAAATTACCACTTAAGTTTAAACCATAAAATCATCAATCCATCGTTTATTGGAATTTGTTAAAACCCCAAATTATATTATCTTCAATGGTTGCTTGAGTCAATGTTATGACTTCCTAAAGTTTTTCTAAGTCACATAACATCTTGTCATGTATTGGCATGATGACTACATAATGTCATAAAAGTATGTAGTACATAGAGCATTAAAAGACCTTTGATATTTTAAAATGAAAGCATGGCTTAGCTGGTCAGATTATGATTTCAAGATTGAGAATTTTAATAAAATTGCAGAAATTTGTAAATTACTACCTTGATTTTATGCACATTTAAGATCATTTTCATTTTTTCAACAGTTGCACGATGTTACAGTGAGTATTAGCATTAATGTTGTACAAGCCACGTCGGTGGGCTTAAAAATACAGGCGAGTAACTTTGGGCATAACTCAGCGCCTGACTTTTCCTTACCTGACAGTAACCCCTGGCGTCAGTACTGGTGTCAGTATTGTAGGACAATGAAATCATTGTAAAATAAGCACATAACTAATAGAATGCAAGAAAAATCAAAACAAAATATTTAAAAAATTGAATTTTTGCTTTTATAATAGTAACTTTAAATAAAAAAATATTAAGTTTTGGTCAAATAGCAACTAATCAAATAATCAATGAATTATGCAACGCGTTATGTATGTGCTTTCCCCTCAACAAAAGGTAGAGCCATAACTTCTAAACCTTGCAATGTATTTTAGGTGAGGATTACATGTTTTGAGGAGTGCATGCATTGCGACCACGATGAAGAAGTTGCCATTAACATCCATTTATTCATTTTATTATGTGTTTAATGTTAGTTATATATTTTTTATATTGTAAAATTTACAACAACATTTTTTATTTCAAAAAATTAGCCTCTCAAAATTTGAAAAATTGGGTAGCTTACTGAGTTTGAAAGTGTGATGTGGAGGTGGCTTTGAATGCATGTTGTGTTAGTGGACGTATGTTAAAAACTAATATGGGAGACAACATAATTAAGATGGCAGAAAAGACTTAATTCTTGTATGTTTTCTCCCTTTGGAAAGATCGTAATTTTATTCATAAGACAAAATTACATGTTGTAGATGCTAAATTGCATATGCATATGAGCTGTTCCTATTTTACAGGATACAAAAAAATTAAAAATTACAGCTGAGCCTATTTTTTTCTACCTTTCTTCTTTTCGACTTTTCTCCAACCTCCAGTGTTGGGAGTGGATGTTACAATGGCCAACTGTTTTTCATTTGGATTTGTAGGGTATTCTTTGTCTAAGTCAGAGCCTTCTGATTTGTGAGCATTTACTTCCACTTATTTCCATTTGGGCCTCTTGTTGTTGAGGGAGGTTGTCGGGATCCTCCATTTGTGTGATGTTTTGACCCTTTTGAGCATCCGATTCTACGTTGTTTTCTGTTGGTTATGCTATTCCTGCTTCTTCTTCTAGGGGGTCTGTGTACTGCCAACCTTTTGGCTTTTTCTGTTGCTTCTTATTCCACTTGGGGTCTTTTTTGGCCAGTTGGCAGGCGCTATGTAGGTGGCCTGTTTGTAAACATCCATGGCACCGAAAAGCTGTGTTTTCATAGTCTAATGGTTGAGTCCACAGTGAGTTGTTGAAATTCAATGTGATGATGTCTGGTAACCCTTGGGTGAGATTTACTTCAACACATATCTTGGGAAAAGTAAATGTTCCCCTTGTAAGTTTGTCCCCATCAATATTTAGGAATTTTCCTAAGGAGTTCCCAATGGAAATTAATACATTATGATGCCAGAAGTGTAATGGGAGGTTATGCAACCTGACCCAAACTAGTATTTTTGATACCACCATAGTGTTGGCATCGAAATCTGGGAAGCACAGGGTCATGAAGAGCCCAACATTGCGCCAGAACCATGGTCCCTTATTGAGGATATGTTCCCGTTCTTGTGCTGTGTTGAATCTGACTATGAAAAACCCCTTGGTACATAGATAAATTTCACAATTTGGTGACCATGCATCATGTATCCATTGGTGCAAAACATTATATTTTGGCCAAAATCCATTAAATCTACATATAACTGCATTGTTATAGAGATATGAATATAAGCTATTTACCTCAGGCATTGAAGAGACTGTGAGAACATGATTTTCCGGTTTTTGTTCCACGATGTAAGGCCCTGGTAGCTCGGCCATTGTTGTTGCTTTAGTTTGTGCTTTTTCCTTTCCTTTGACTGCATCTTTAAAAGAGCCTATGTTTCTTGCGCTGGTTCCAGAACATCTTCCCCACAGACACAGATCGATTATGATAGTCAAATCTATTATGATGCCATAATCCTGTAGCATGTGATTGTCCTATAGGCTGTGTCTTGAATAAATCAGATTTTGATTTCTTGTTGGTATCCCATGGTAAAGTTGTTTTTATTGCTTTAATTCTTGGATCCTCATCCCTTTCCGGAGCGTCCAGCAGATATGATTGCCTTCCAACGTTTTGATGAAGATCTCTATCGAGCTTACCTCAGTAACGTGCCTGGCATTTCCCTTTGTCCGATGTCCGCCTACGCATTCCATGTGGCCTCCCGAGTAGGGTTCTGCCCATCCCAGTGTTGTGTCTATGCAACTCTTATGTTCATTGAGATCCTGTTCAAGGATTGTCAAACAAACTAGCTCTCTTTTACACAGAAGGGGTTCCTCAGGGTGTAGTGTTGATAGTTCTATAATCAGAGCGCCCAGGCAAATATCCTAGGAACTCTTCTGTTGTGCCCAGTCCACCAGAAAGAAGACATTTGTTGTAGATCCGTCGAGCCAGTAGAGGACAAGGAGAAAACAATTGTGATTGACCGGATCTTGCCAGTACATAGGCCAATCTATCATATGGCTGCCCATTTTAGAGATCCCATGTTTAGATCTATGAGGAATGCCTTGTTTCAGAAAGGGATAGGTCGTCCATGTCCACTATGGGTATCTTTCTGCCTCTGAGGGTTCATGCTTTGGCTCACGGTGCAACCTGTCGATTGCCTGCTTTGCATAGTCGTCATGTATCTTTTCTAGCATCTTGCGTACTCCATTAATATCGAGATTTGTGGTCGGTAGTGCGGCATCGACGCTAACAACGTTTTCATGGATCTTTTCAATGCTCATTTCTCCAGGTTTTTGTGTTTGACGCCCCGTCTCTATTAAGGAAAACCAAACCCATAATCCCTCGAAGAGAGGCCTATGGGTTCTTGGAAGGGTTTCTTCTAGTTCAGAGCATGCCCAAAATGATCGGTTTGTTTCTAATCCAGTCCTTCCGCCTTTCTTGAGTTATTTTAGGGGTTCAAAGTGGCCTTTCATGCGTTTATGAGAAGAGGCCCGAATGTATGCTCCTATTCCAGCCACCAGAATATACAGGACCGGGCTCTGACCTCATGCAGGGTTGTCACGATTTGTTATGTCGAGATCAACTAGTGTGTCGGTGCCTAGCTCAGGTTCAGAGATCTAATAAAACCCTAGCTCCATGCGCCATCCTCATTCCTCCTTCCCAATGTGAGTGAAACTCGGGATCTTTGGGAGCGAAGACGATAGTACTGGCCACATGGTCGTTGATGGCAGCGTCGAAACTGCCTTCTTCGATTATATCTGCTTTGAAGAACCTGAGCTTCTCCCCACCCTTTGAAATGTCCAGGAGATGCTTCAACTTTGCCTTGTTCTCTGGATCGCTCGCTATAGTATGGATAGTGTAGCCCTTCCCAAGCACACATACAATCATTGCAGGACAATCTTTACCATTCATGGTTGCAACGACCATCATCTCAGGTTTCCCCTCTTGCGGGTACAGGATTTCCTGATTAATCCTAATAGAGATCTAGCTTTGTGTACACCTATGTGTTTTCGCCATAGTTTAAGAGCTAGATTATTTTTCTTAATTCTTGTATGTTATATAGAATTGATCTTAATATATTAATTTATAATACATCAATGAACATTCTAGATCTTTTAGATCCAAATTTAGATAACAATGAGAACTTATCAATAGATCATGCTGACATCTGATGAACATAAGAATTACAAGTGTATTCTTAGATTGTGTGATTGTCTAGAGACTCACAACCTAACATTCCCCTTCTTAATTACAAGTCTAAATAATTTTACCAATAGTTTTTGTTATCTTCAAATTGAAACTATTAATGAGTTTCGATAAATATAACTGAAAAACTGCCAATATACTTGCTTGTCTCACCCATGTTAATTCTTGATAATTTAAGGTTTATTTGGTAGAGGCTTCATGCTATCCATGCCATATTATTCTCATATGCCATGGATGAGTCTAACCATTAAAAAGTGATTGATACTCGACATCAAACGAGTCCAAATGTCAAGACGACGAAAAGATTGCCTAGTTGTAATGTAAGAAAGTTTGTAAACGTTTTTTCAAATTTGTTACGTTGTAATTTTGTTTTTATTAATAAAACTATGAATAACTTTTTACATTAAAAAATCATCATATACATATTACATTAAAACATATAAGTAGCAACAATAAGATCCATTTTACCTTATAAAATGGAATAATGATTATGTAATGATATTTAAATTTAATTAAGAAGCACATAAACTTACAATATAACAATATGTTTAACCATGGATATTCATGTCCACTTTTCCATATATATTATTAACTGGTAAATAGGATTTGTTACAATACCATGAGCCAATACCATGGCTCATCAATACAACATGCCCAAAAACCACCTGTCATTTCATGCTCAAAATATTTTATAAATATTTATTTGAATTTAATTTTATAACATTTTTTAATTAAATTTAAAAGAAAAAATATTATAATTACTTTTGAGATATATCTACACCTCTATTACATAAAAATATATAAGATATAAATAGTAATTATAAATTAAGATCTATGTTCATGGGTATTTCTTGGTTTCTTTGCACACTAGGTGGGCGGATGTTTTGTTTACAACTCCTTTGTAGTGTTGTACGAGCTTTCACAATTTTTGGAGTTAGGTTCTGGTTTTGCCAGCCCAGATGCCTGTTGAATTTTCACAGAGCTGGTGCTGCGCTTTGTACATTATGTTCTTACTT
The DNA here is from genome assembly GCA_000404065.3 of Pinus taeda. Classification (NCBI taxonomy): domain Eukaryota; kingdom Viridiplantae; phylum Streptophyta; class Pinopsida; order Pinales; family Pinaceae; genus Pinus; species Pinus taeda. The sequence goes on from APFE030776594.1 coordinate 99,287, forward strand.
GATCAAAAAAAAATTAAAATCCATTTCACCATATAAATTAAAATAATAATTTTGTAACCATATTTAAATTTCATTAATAAACACAAAAAAAACTTAATACGTGCAATATAACAAGATTTTAAAGCATGGGTATTCACCATCACTTTACCATAGATATTATTAACCATACCATACCATGGGCCAATAAGATGGCTGAGCAGTACCACATTCCCAAAAACCATCCCTCATTTCACAATCAAAATACTACTTACAATTAACAATACTTTTAACCATGGATACTCACCCTACTTTACCATGGATATTATTAACCATACCATACCATGGCTCATCAACATGCCCAAAATCCATCTCTTATTTCACAATCTTATAAATATTTTTATTTTTTTAATTTAATTTTGTTACATTTTGGGGCCAAGAGACACTCTCCATCATAGTATGGAAGAGTTGTTGTAATGTTCTGTTATATTATGTTATTTAAACATTTTAATGTGGTCAAACTAAATAAAAATAAAAAATAAAATTATTAATTAAAACATTTTGACTCAGTGAAATTATATAAAAATAAAAATTAAACTAAAAAAAAAATAATATTAATCCAGCCTTGATCTATCTTAACTCTAGATCTATCAAGTTCCTAGAGGGATCAAATTTATCTAGATGCAAACTTTTCTTCCAATTTTACACTCATAAACAAATTTACACCTTAAAAAAATTGATCCTTTAAACATAAAATTAAAATGTTTCTAAACTAATAATAAAACAATATCCCAATATCATTCTCTTCTTTCCTTTAATAATGACACTTCTTTTGACGTTATAATAAATCTCATACAATCGCAGCCAGGGGATGTTGTCGTGCCAAGTTGCCAACCAATAATAGCAAGCTCTCCATCATGGACAAGAGCTAATGGGCATACTATAAGGCATTAAATGCTCGACTACATGCACCCCATTAGCTCTTTAACACACCCGCGCAAAATAAAAAATACACGTGCATGTTAAAGAGCTAACAAAAATTCATATAACAAGCATTTAATGCCCTATAATATGCCCGTTAGCTCTTGTGGAAAGCCCCCATTACACACATCTGAGTCCGTGCACATATTTGGAAACCATATTTGAATATTTACACTGTGGAGGCTTTTGAACAGTAAAGCCCACGGGAACACTGGTCACAATTAAGCCCTTGTGACTGGTACTTATTCAAAATAAAGTAAAGTCAGGGAATCTTTCCCTCTTGTAAAGCAGGTCGACACATGCCTTGGTATATATTCGCCGGACTATCATTGGTTTTCCCAATATGATCTGATGTTGCACTTTGGTTAGCACGCACCATTCTAAATGATCTACCATATATTCATGGAGAGCATAATTAGTCATGTGGAATGGGTCCCATTCTTTGACTGTCATTTCTCCGACTGTGCTGTAGATGCGATGATAGCAATCTCCAATATTATAATCAAAACACTTCTGACACTGCCTTCTTTGGAATCTTTCATGGTACACAGGGTCCATAGCTGTTCTGTTGACACATGGTTTATACGAAAGAAGGCATTTAGTGGGACTGGGACCCACAGCTTACTGTCGTTGCTTTCCAATCAGCACCGACCTCAAACCTGGACCAACACGACTTTACGAGTAACAGTGCTCCCCGGGCCCACCTGATCGGATAAGATGCCGAACGCGCTCTCAATCGTAAACAAACACGTGGATTTTCTCAAAAGCTCTAGACACGTAAAATATATATATAAACAAAAAATGTAATGTTCATAGGAAGCACGCAAGTGCAATCAGAATGGGTTCCACACAGAGTTGTTACCCAGATACCCTGAACCGGGTCCGCAAAATCATTGTCCACGTAGACCAGACAAACAGCCTTTCTCGTTCGCAGCATCCATAATATTTGTATGCAGGGCATAAATTCGACGGCTACTTCTATCCATTACGGTTTTTAACATTGTAATTTTTATGATAATGATGATAGTTAACATTTACTGAACTAAATTTCGGTTTATTGGATATAAAGAAATGAATTATTTAGTTTGATTTAAGATTTTATTTCTATGCTCAAAAAGCTTGGAGAGAAGTCTCCCCGTGTAATTTTGACAAACCTAAAATGCTAGGAAGGTCAGTTTTGCAACAAAGATTTTGACACTGAGATTTAATGTGGTTGTAAGCGGGTACTCTAAGAGGAAGTGATTTTCATCCTGGATGTGAGAATAGAGAAGCCTCCCGAGCTCAATGTAATTTTTACAACCTAAAATTGCTAGGAATGTCAGTTTTGCAACAAAGATTTTGAAACTGAGATCTAATGTGGTTGTACGCGGGGTACTTTAAGGGGAAGTGATTTTCATCCTGGATGTTCGTATTCTCACATAGAAAGGGGAAGTGATTTTCATCCTGGATGTTCGTATTCTCACATAGATCGCAGAACCTTTCCATCCATGGTGTTTTAGGAACTGCCCCGTTTCACTATGGAGTTCATGAGAGTTTGTTATAATCTTGGCTATATTAATTTTCTTCTTTGAGCTAGTTAAAACAGAGAGATACTTTTGATTTTTAGAGAGAGATACTTTTGATTTTTAGGGTGGAGTTGATGACCTCCTTATAAAATCTTAATTTTCTTTTAGTTACTAAATCTTTCTCACACCACATTTTTTCTTTGAACTTAGAAATAATAGTATTTTTAATATTATTAATGTTTTGCAATGCAACATTCTCGTGAATCTCCTAAAATTATATTTAATAATTATTTAAATTAAATTATATTTACTATATTTAATTTTTAAAAATTTCAAAAAGTGATTCGACTTTTACTATGTACATCCTATTAATCTAGCATGAATAATTTGTAAAATTTTAACAAAATGCTTCTAATGAATCAAATAGTTATACTTCGTAAGAAAAAAAATGTTATATATTTTATTTTTTTAAATTAGTATATAAACAATATGCAAAATTTTAACTGAATATCAAAATAGCTAAAATTTATGAGAAAAAAATAATGCTATAAAATCTGAATTTCTTTGGATTTATGTATAAACAATTTGTAAAACTCTAAAAGTAATACATACAATGGTATCAAGATTGCTACGACCTATAAGAAAAAAGAAAATGTTAAAAGATGTAATTAACCTTGAGATTAAATTCACCATTCAAGAACACCATCCTTTTGTTATGATTGGGTGGTAGCTACCAGGGATGGAATTTAACGGGCATTTTGCCTGTCATAAGGCTTTTTGCACGTATTTGATGGCTGGAATTTGTCATTCCCCGTTTTGAGTGACGTGCCTGGAAGAGTTATTCACGGATTTTTGACGTTTGGAACTTTTTCCAAAACGTTTTTACGCACCAAACGTTCTTACGCGGAAAGTTTTTTCATATAACATGGTATTTTTTGGGCAAGTTTTTTTAATTGAAAATATGCTAAATTATAATCAGCGCTGGTATAGTTACAACTTACGCCCCTTTATTTTTCATACAGCAGGGTATTTTTTGGCAAGTTTTTTTAATTGAAAATATGCTAAATTCTAAATTCTAAAGCCGACATGAATTATGTGGGGGCATGTATGATATACGTGGGCTTTACATGTAATAAAGGAGGTCGGCCCTGAATAAGCAACCCCTTAACATGAGGAAGGAAACATATATATATATGAGTGAAGGAAGATCTCATTTCACTCATCGACTTTCGCTTGAAGAGCTCTTCGCATAAGAGACAAGGGAAGTGCGAAGGACGAAGGGGATATGCGCAATCCTCATGCGCATAAACACTAAGGGACTTTGCATATTTCAGATTGGTTTATGTGGAGTATTGGCTCGGTTAAGGAAGGTTTATACACGGGTATGCAGGATTGTACGAGCGAGTGGAGGCCGCTCTTGGCCAGAATCCCTGAACCATAGTCGGCCTCTGCAGTGTTCAACCAGAGAAACGTCTGCTTTCCGTCAAAATTACTCTCAGAAATATCAACCAAGAAACAGTCCGAGTTCCTATTATATTACGGCAACACCAATGTCACGACTTAAATTGTGTCCGTGCCATCAGCTCACAGATTTTTATGCAACGACTCCCAGAGTCCCATATGTATGGTCGAAAAAATATGTGGAGGACTCCTGTGACTGAAATTGTCCTCTTCACGGACGACGGGGATTGCAGTCATGGCCTATGTGATTTGAAACTAGAAATTCAAAATGCAACGGAAAACCGAGAAGGTTTTGTAGTAAGGAAACTGCGTCCTTCCCAGTAATAATTGATTATGAATTTTTTTATTTTTTTTTTAATAATGAAATTTAAAATATATAGTTTAATGCATATCATTACATATATTAATAGTTGGGTGTAGAGTATGTTTTAAAATTGTTTATGTATTGGTTAATGGCTTAAGATCTAGTCTCGTAGAAGTGAAAGCTTGTTTCCTTCGGGACTATCAACAATCAACGTGCATTTGTGGATAACAAATAACTTTTTCCAAAACTTTATTAGTGAAGGGTTACTTTATTATGAGAACATCACTCTTGAAGGGCAAAATTTTTAATATAACGTTTCTTGACGGGAAGCATAAGGACCCAAAACGTCAAAAAAAATTGTATGACGGGTAAAGAGAAATCCAAATTCCTACCCTGGTAGCTACTCACCTCAATCCTTATTGTTGTCCACATAAGTGATCTTGAAATTTTAGATATCCTGTGTATTTACATTTTAAAAACTATCCAATATGAAAGAAAGTAAATGAACGGGAAAATGTCAAGCATTAAGTTGAGTAAAGTTACCGCGGGTAGAAATAAACGAGTTACTAAGTACATATTAAGTTTCCGAGATGGGAAAGAAATAAAATTGCCTTTGTTAGATCACTTCTATGTTCTATTCCATTCCTAAAAAATTGTCTTCAGGTAAATCTAGCACTCCAGGGAACCATACAATGAAGTTGATGAGTTATCCAAGGGCTTTTTTTGATGGAGCTGCACAAAGAGGCACGTGTGCATGTGATGTTTTTATATCGATGTCTGAAAATCTTCATTACTGCATCTATTGGCATGGTGGACGTGGTACAAACAATAAGGTCGAGGAGGCAATGGCTTTTGTGGGCCTTCTCCAGTTCAGCTCTTTCTTGAATATACAATTATTGCAGATATATGGGGATTCCAAAACATAATAGGATTGGCTTCAGGGAAGCTAATAAACAAGAATCCCATACTTTCTGGATGGATTAATACGATAAAAATGTTATGGAACAACAATCCGGTTTTCACAATCAGCAATGTGGACAGGTCTCTGAATTCTCATGTGGACATCTTGTCAAAGAAGGGCCTTGCAATAGAACCTGGTACATGGAAAATGGAGGTACAAATACAAGACTCAATATATCTGATAGAAGATTTCTCCCTACCAGGTACCTAGTTTTCCAACTGGTTTTTGCTTTATTTTGAATCATCACCTTCTTCTTTCACATAAAGGTACATTGTTTATCCCCTGACCCTTATGAGTGATGGGACCGGTATATATATGTGTGTGTGTGTGTGTGTGTGTGTGTGTGTGTGGCTCCTTGCTATCTGTCTATCTTATTGTTACATATCTTGTTCCGGAGAATTTTGTTTCCTATGCCTTTATGATGGCCCTAATCGGCTTTTATCTTTCAGCAAAACATTCAAGCTGCATATATATGTTATTGCTCTTTGTAGAAACTCTCTTATGTAAATACTTTCATATGAATATAAATCAAGGTTTTTTCGGCTCACTGCAAAAAAAAAAAAAAATCACCTCCATTTTATTATGAAAGGTTCTTCATTATAAATTAAAACTGTTTATATAATATTATGAGTTACTAATACCACATACCTAAAAAACTCACTCATTTTTTTAAAATTAATTAATTTAATAAAAACACAAAAAAAGTTAATAATGGCTGTGAAAATAAAATATTATATTATGTACCAAAGAGCATGGAATTGAGAATAAAAACCATTTTAAAAGAATAAAAAAAAATATCAACTAGACCTCGCACAATCTATAATAAAAATAGAAAAAAATTAAAATTCTAAAAACTTTCAATATCTCTATCAATGTAACTGATTACAATCTAAAATACACCATATAAAACAACCAACAATGGATGAAAACAACCACGATTGATGGAATTTGTAATGGTTACGTCCGGTTGACCTCACCATTACTTTTCATATTTAGTGGGGGACCATAACTCCATTTGCCGATAGTGACGGAGGTACATGCGTAGAAAGGAAGGTCCTTCGTGGGACGCACGACCCACGCCCGTCCCTTTCAAGCTTCCCCAATGTTCACCGGTTCACACAGGGAAACCGAATTCAAATGAGTTAATAATTTTTTTTGCTTTAAATTAATATAAATATATTTTAAATACATATTAATAAATTAATATAAATATATTTTAAATACATATCTAATATGAGTGAAAAGGGATTTAATTTCTTCACGTTTAAATTTTTTTATAATTCGATATTATTTAAATGTTTTGTATAGTTATTTAATTTTTTTTTTAGATTTTTCATAATTTTATTTTGGCGGACATAAGTAAAATCTTAATTCAATTTTGATAACATATGAACACCGTTACACATCATACTAGGCTGTACAATGAGCCTCCTGGCTCAACCAGTGGTAGGTCGTCTGGTGGGATGCTATGTTTTTAGAATCTCATGCTATGATATGTTTATGGAGTTGTCTATATGTGAGGTTTTTTTGAGTCTAGTGGATTTCTTGCCCAAATCTTGATTTGTGTTGTTTAAACAGGTTTTTTATTGCATACACAATTTTTTTATTTTTTTAAAGAAATGGTTATGTATTGCATTAAAAAAACATAGTTTGAAGCTCATGACCTTGTCCAGGGCAGTCCAAAAATTGATTTTCAACTTTTCACAAACTCCATAATGAACTACCACAGTTAACTCCTAAGCTATAGGTTACCAGCCTAAACTGGTTTTCTCCATACATTCTCCAAAAAAAAACAACTAAAAAGACAACATATTTGCAAACCATAACAAAACTAAAACTTGGGAAAAGAAAACTGTATATCCATCATAACATAAGCAACAAGGGCTTCATTTTCTTCTGGCTGTCTAAGAAGAAATGGCATCCTAATCATCGATGAGGAGAAGGTCACTCTCTTCTTGTTGTCCAGGGTTCGCATGTTGCTCCATATCCTTAGTTGCTTCAACGCGAACCACTTCGTCGTTGCCATCCACAAGCTTTACAACACGGAATTCCAACATTTCGTTGGCCACCTAAAGACGGCCCATCTTAGACCTCAAAATTCTCATTCTTTGATTTCGAAGTTCAGTTTGAGCCTGGGATTCTGTTAAAATCATCTTTGCATGCTGATAAATCAAAGTGATGAAAAAGTCCAAGGCTCCATAGACTTGGGACAATGCCAAACCAGCTGACAAGCTTGACAATTTGAAGCTTGAATTCTAGAGTCTATGTCTTCAAAGTCACCTGAGTGACCTATATACACTAGAGGGTTTTGTTTCCTTGATTTTACACCAATACATTCACCATTAATGTCGTCTTGAACTGCATAAACCAAACGTTCAAAGACCATAATGGAAATATTACAATCTGAGCCAAATTCCATTATGAGCATGGAGAACACACATACGGCCTAGTCTCATATACAAATATTATGATCTCACAAATTCGAAAGCTTATATTATTCACAATGGCTACCTTCCATTTTCCCTTTCCACAACCCAACATGACGACCTCTATACACACTTATCTGTAACAACCAGGAGCCACCACATTATTGCAATCTTTAATACAACTTCGAGATAATGCAAGGGTGATTTATGTGATAAGTCCCAGCTCCTTTCTCCAATTTCAATTCGAATACATGATCATAACAACAAAATTTTAGATTAATCTTCATTGTATAAGTTTTGTAATCAAAGCCCCTTCATTAATCTTTAACTTGCCTTGTTCTAACCATGCCCCTTGGTTAGCCAATGTCTCTGTTATCATATTAATATTTCTTTTGATATTGAAAAATCTAATCAAATCATACTTTCCAATAGCAACTTGATTCAATGTAAGATGGGTGTTAAGTTTTTCTCATCATTTTCTTTAAATTTGTCCATCCACTGAAGTACAACCTTTGAGTCTTTGAATACCATCAATTGAATAAGACCTTTAGAGTGAATCAATTCCAATCCTTGCTAGACAACTAAGTATCCATCATGGTTATTTGTTGATATCCCTAACCCCTAGGAAAATTGTATCTCCCTTTATTCATTGGGGTGAAAGATAACCCCGCTTGCTCCTGCCTCCTCAGGGTTGCTTTTCGAAGCACCATCAAAGAATAATACATATTATCCAAAATCAGAGTCTCCCATCAAATCAAAGTCATTGGCAGTCAAGCACAATGAGGTCATTGACATCCAAGCCAGTGCAGTTCAAGGAGGATCTAGATCTTCCTTTCTCAAGTTTTGGGAGACAAACATCTCTATTTTCTAGGGAGCTATTGATAGCTACCCTTTTGTATAAATAAACATGCCAAGGAACTCATTAGGATTCAAATTTAGTCTGTAGCTAAGAAGCTATTGAGCTCAAGCACCTGTGACTTTTATTTTTGAATTATTATGTGATGTATTTGACATTTTTGCAATGATAATGCAAAGTTTCTTATTGATCCATCACTGAGTTAGTTCAGAGGGCTAAGGCTCTTGGGTTTGGGCCCAACCTTAGTAGCTTAGGTTAATTTCTCTTTCAAGGTCTCAAGGGCCTCTTGGAAGTTATTTGTCCAACATAATTATGATTCCTTGGCCAACAACCCAAAAAATGGTGAAGCCAATTTGTTGAAGTCCTTGATAAACCTCATATAGTATCCAACTAAGCCAAGAAACTCCTATCATCCCTCTACTTTTGAGGAGTAGGGACCCTTTTTATGATGGAAATTTTGTTTGGGTCCACTTGTATTCCCTCCTAGGATATTGAATGGCCAAGAAATATCAATACATAAGATGCCCCTCTTATTGTATTGATATGTCCAATAAATTTCATAGAGGTCTACTCAATTTGTGAGGAAAACCATGCCACAAATAAGTGTCCTTCTTTTCCTGGATATTTCTTGTATTGTTTGGGTCCACTTGTATTCCCTCCTGAGATATTGCAGCTCTATTTTATTAATCAAAGGAGGCCTCAAGGACCTTAACCATACCAGCAGGGCATGCAAGGTGCATCCTACTCTTATCACCATCCCAATCAGAATGCACCATTTCCACCTTGGTACTTTTCCACTCATCCATCATGGTCCACACCTCCTTGTTGGTCTTATGCACCTCAATATCCTCACTAACTAGCCAATCAAACATTTCAACCATATGCTTCTACACATCCTCATTGGAATAACCTTTCACAAGGGTGGAGGCCTCAACTCAACCAACCTCCTATTTTATTGCCTCCACCTCCATCTCAACCATATGTCACTCATCCTTCTCCACCCAAGCAACCTCGGACACCTGCTCAACCCAATCTGAACCCGAATAACAAGTAGGGACAACAAGTATAAAGTGGAGAGAAATCTTACCCTACCTATGATGTGGAGATTCAATAATTCAACCTCAGGTCTGAAAGAGTGCTCCCAGATAAACAACCTCCATCTCCACCTAAGGAGTTTGAAGAGGAAAAGGAACAAAGTATCCTTCAAGTAAGTCCACCTCCTTTTCCTGAGAGATTGATTGATTCTAACCAACACACCCCAGAGGAGACTAAAATTCTGGGAGAATTAAAGAATCTGTGTGTTAAAATACCCCTCATCCAAGCTATCAAGGATGTTCCCATCTACAATAAGCTTATCAAAGAGAAATGTTTCAATTACCCTGGGAGGAGAAAAAGAGACACCCCCACCATCAATGTTATTTGGAAATTATCTGGTTTAATGTTGGGGAGAGTGATTTGTCCAAAATATCTAGACCCTGGAAGTCATGTGGTAGATGTGCACATTGATGGCATCATTGTCCCTCACACCTTGATTGATCTTGGGGCTTCCATAAATGTGATGACTAAAGAAACCATGCTAAAATTAAACCTCCAAGGATCCTTGATAAAAACCACTACAGTTATGCAACTTGCATATAGATCCAGAGTGGCTCCCACAGGAGTTGTTGAGGATGTAATGATCTCTATTTACTCCTAGGAGTGTCCTACTAACTTATTTGTTCTCCAGCCCAAAACCAAATTCAATGGTTATCCTCTCATCCTGGGAAGACCATGGCTAGCCACTATTGATGCTTACATAAGTTGTAGGGTTGGGATCATGACCATTAAGAATGGGCATTTGTCCAAACAATTGTATTGTACCCCCCTGCTCAGTCATCCATTGAGCATGACTTTCCCCAATGGTTAGAAGACTAGGAAGATGAAATGTATCATACAACATCCCATCCGATCTGTACCCTAGATGTTGTTATATGAGGGGGGAAACCCAATGAATATGACCTCATTGACCAAATCCTCTAGAATTAACCACCCAATACAATGCCTCTTATTAAGCTTGTGAAGGAATATGAGGGTAATCCTTGGACTGATTTATACCTAGTTAACCCAAGTCCTGCACATGTCAAAGTTGTATAATTTGGTCCATCTAGAACCTTGAATATTAATCCCTCTATCTTAACCAACCAAGAAGAGAAGTTGTGCAAAATATTGAGAGAGCACTTAGATGCTTTTTCTTAGAGCTATAAAGAAATGAAATGGGTGCATCCTTCGGTTTCCACATCACATCTACATCAAGGAGGGATGAAAATCTGTGCACCAACCTTAGAGGAGAATGAACCCAACCCTCAAGGACATAGTAAAGGAAGAGTTGCAAAAGTTGTTTGATGTAGGGTTCATATACCCCATCTCAGATAGTGAGTGGGTGTCCCCTCTAGTTTTGGTCCCAAAGAAGAATGAGAAGTGGAGGATTTGTGTAGATTAAAGAGAATTGAACAAATCCACCAAGAAAGACCATTTCCTTTACCTTTCATTAATAAAAATTTATATGGTCTTATAAGGAATAATTTCTTCTCTTTCATGGATGGATTTAGTGGTTACAATCAAATCCGGATCAACCCTGAGGATCAAAACAAAACTTCATTCACCTATCCTTAGGGTACATATTCTTATAGGGTCCTTCCTTTCAGTCTATGTAATGCCCCTGCCACTTTTCAAAGGGAATTTTTGAGCATCTTTGTTGAGCTGATCCATGACTATGTAGAGATCTACATGGATGATTTCACTCCCTATGGGTGTGACTTCCTGGAGGCGCTCTCTAACCTAGGGAAATTCCTAAAGAAGTGCATTTAAATGAACCTCTCGCTTAGTCTTAAGAAGTGTGAAATATTAATGAAAGCAGGGATTGTCCTTGGCCATTCAATATCTCAGGAGGGAATAGAAGTGGACCCAAACAAAATTGCCATCATAAAAAGGGTCCCTACTCCTCGAAAGTAGAGGGATGTTAGGAGTTTCTTGGCTTAGCTGGATACTATAGGAGGTTTATCAAGGACTTCAGCAAATTGGCTTCACCATTTTTTGGGTTGTTGGCCAAGGAATAATAATTATGTTGGACAGATAACTCCAAGAGGCCCTTGATATCTTGAAAGAGAAATTAACCACTGCACCCATACTTAGAGGACCAAATTGGGCTCTGCCTTTCCATATCCATGTTGATGTATCCGAAAACGTTGTGGGGGCAGCTTTAGGCCAAATATATGGTAAGTTACCTTATGCCATTTACTCCATTAGTAAAAAGCTATGTAAGGATGAATCAAACTACAATGTAACTGAGAAAGAACTCCTTGTTGTTGTACACTCTTTGAGCAAATTCAGACACTACATCACTGGATACCAAAATTTGTGCATATTGCCCATACAACTATCAAATAATTTATGAACAAACCTACTGTGGATGCTAGAACCATTAGATGGTTGCTATTGTTACAACAATTTGATTTAACTATCATTGACAAGCCAGGAAAATAAAATGTAGTTCCAGATTTTTTGTTTAGACTTTCTTTATGTGTAGGTGATGAAGGGATGGTTGATGATAAAATTCTAGATAAACACTTATTTTCTATCTCAGTTCTCTCCCCATGGTTTTCTGACATAACAATATACCTAGTGGTTGCAAGATTTCCTCCAATAGGGATAAGAGCATGTTAAATTTTGCAACCATGGTAAAATTCCACCTTGGATAGATCAAATGAATGAGATGATGATTACATTAGATTTGAATTTTCCAGAGGACCAAAATCGACCTAAATATCACCCAATTTTGTCAAGTGGAAGTAGAGTTATGAATTATTTTTTCATAGATGTATTATGGAATGGGTCGGCCCTAACCACATGTGTAACTGCTTGGGTCAGCCTTAACCCAAAGTGGACCCTTAGGAAAGCCTATAAATAGAAGATAAGTCAAGCTCATTTGGACACATTCGATCAAGTGATCTTCTCTTCTCTTTTTTCTTGGATCGCACAAGTTCAGAGGAAGGATTTCACATAAAACACATATACACAGAGATTTTCCACTGGATCCCAAAACCGGGACTACCAGCTTGATTTTTCATTATATTCCATTCAATGTTACAATACATATTTATACATGCTGAAGCATCCATTACCATGGACCGAAAACCATCGCGTCCAAAACCATGGATCGAAAACCATCGTGTCCAAAAAACATGTGCGAAAAGCATGTACAAAACCATAGGTGGGTCCACCCAATCTAACATAGGGTCCAAAACCAAAATTTTCCGGGGTACTGCCCCGGACCCCATAAAGTGGGGTTATGGGTACCCCTCAAACCCCCTGTTAACTATGTGGAAAGAATATAACACAACCCAAAAATCTCTCACTTGTTGTTTTCTTTCCACAGGGGGCCACAGGAGAGCTTAGTCACTTTTCCAGCCCTGAAAAACCCATTGTTTCTCTACACCAAGAGAACTTCTTAGAGCTAACAGATTTTGTCAATGCATCTGCATTATTCTTCAAAATGTCCACCTTTACCAGCAACACCTTTTTTTCTTCTATCATATCCCTCACAAAGTGATACTGAACATCAATGTGCTTTGT